>CM053275.1:110907-126723 GCA_028583415.1 Protea cynaroides | reverse complement strand
TCCGAGGATATCTTTTAAGAATTTTTTGAGTAAGTACAGTGCCCTATGTGCCCATTTTGGTCCAGCCTGACAAAGCTGTCATCTTGCTGCGTGTTCCATCATGTTTTGATTGATTCTCATATGCTTTGGTTGTTTCTCACATGCCATATTTTGATGCTATATTGTTCACATGCTATATTTGGATGCTTATATAGACACTGCCACAATTGGAATAATCACACTGCCATGATTGGAATGATCATACTCACATATTATATTGGATGCTTATTGCCATAATTAGGGTAGAAAACCCTAAAATGGAAAGAAAGTAACATTTAGGGTACAACACCCTAAGATGGAAAGAAAATAATAATTAGGGTAGAAAACCCTAAAATGAAAATAAAGTAATAGTTAGGGTAGAAAATCCTAAAAAATGGAAATAAAATAATAATTAGGGTAGAAAACCCTAAAATGGAAAGAATGTAACAATTAGGGTAGAAAACCCTAAAAAATGGAAATAAAATAACAATTAGGGTAGAAAACCCTAAAATGGAAAGAATGTAATAATTAGGGTAGGAAACCCTAAATATGGAAAGAAAATAGCAATTAGGGTCTTGCCATGCTTAGAAGATAGCCTACTAGATCATGCCATATAGGCTCTTGCCTTATTTGCAATACATGCCATATTTGAAAGATTTTTAAACAATCTTACTGTATGTGAATTTCTTGTCATAAATGTTTTATGTGCTATATTTAGATAAAATATTCTATTTGTTGGCAATAACTTATTTTATGCAACACCCTAGTTAAACTGTCATATATGCACACTTCTAGAAGACAATGTAGGTGTGGGGACGTGCATTTAGGCACCCACATTCTTGGGAAGGGCATAATGGGAATAATAAAACCTTAATAAAGAAAGAGAATTCTTTGCCAAACCTTCTAAAATTAGAATTCAGAATGAAAAGGGTAATTTAGGACGATTTGCCCCTCGGCAAACCCTAAACCTAGAATAGGTTCTAAACCCTAAACTTAGAATAGGATCTCAATCATTAACCTAGAACAGGTTATAGAGTCCTGAACTACGCGGATTCTGATTCCTAGGGCAAACCCTAGGATACGTAGGCCATTTGGGAGAATCCCAAATTCGGATCCACACCTTAGTCCACTTGGACTATCCATAGATCCACTAGGATATTTATCCACACCTTAGTCCACTTGGACTATCCATAGATCCACTAGGATATTTATCCACATTTTAACCCAGATAGGGTTATCCACATTTTGACCCAGAATGGGTTATCCACATTCCAACCCAAATAGGGTTATTCTTAGATCCACTAGGACTATCTATCAGTCCACATGGACTATCCAGATCCTAACCCATAGGATTTCTCAGCCTCTCAAGCATAAATTTCAACTTGAACAAAGAACTTAATCATGCACAAGCATAAATCACAGCCATCAACTTTAATCACACCTGAACTACGATGGTGAACTTGATTTTCGGAATAATTCCGTAATACGTAGGCAATCTGATGGATACAGATTTGGTTCAATGATATCAAACCACTTGTTTTGGTTTAATTTAATAAATAGAGTCTAGCATAGGAAAGGTATATGAGACCGATTTTGATCGGGCGGTTTGGGTGCCTAACCCCTTCCCATAACCGTAACCTGACACTTACCCAATCTCTGATGGACAAGAATTCCAATCTAAGGGTCATGAGTCAATCGAAGTCTTACCTTGGGGTGAGATTTCACATTTCTAAGGTCCTAGACCTAAATCTAGGTGGCGACTTCAAAAGATTTCAATCTTTGTCCTCACAGTGGCGACTTCACTGGGGATATAAATGTCAAACTCCTAAATGAAAACTTTCCTTGTGTGAATTGGATGCTAGATTTTAGGATACTATATTTATGCTTGTATATTATTGCTTTGGGGGGAATGGGTTCAGTCACACATTCGTGCGAGTAGCCGAACCGGGTCCCATGCATATGGGGCAGCCCACTAGGAGAAACACACAGCCTTGGCATGTACTTTGTGAGACCACGACCGCTGAGCAGCCTCTAACGAGCGTTTCTTGGGTCCGCCTGGGAATACGTTATGCTACTCCACGTCGCTTGGATCCTTGCAACATAGTATATAAAGGGATTGGGGGCCCATTATTCATCGAGCATTTGGTGATAGGTTACCCCATCCTCGTCAAGGTGGCCTTTTCCCGTCCTAACCCGGATTGTAGCCCAATGTTTGTTATTTTTTGGTTCATCCCCTGAACCGACCCAAGGAAATCGGCTTAACCATGACATCCATGTTCGAGACGTCGAGTTCTGCCTGTTTTTGTCCTCGATTGGTCAACATGTTAGATTTTACACGATGAGCATCTTGAACTCTCACCCATTGGGAGTATGAGGTATGTATACACCTGTTCTACATCATAGTAGACGGTCACTATACACCCTCCATTAAGTAAGCTCGATGTATCGAATCTCTCATTGTTAACACGTCGATTTCAAAAAACGAACAGAAAATCCCTGTCAAGACATAGATACCATGGTCAAGAAGAAATTTACTAGTTTGTTAATCTATGAACCGCTTTTGCTAATCATCCCTAATAAGGACGACGGATTAATCAATTTCATTGAATTGGGTTTTCCAATTGGCCAGACCTTGGTACCACTGATTATCCATTTTGGAATCATGAGGTCCCAAGACTGAACACATGGCTTAATCAAATTCAATTAAATTGACTTGGATAATGTTTACCCAATCGCCCTTATGAGGGAGCTAACTCTTGTTTGGTTGAGTCATCCTTGATTGTGCATGTGACTTCTTCTACTCCTGTAGATGTTTAGAATCTTGATATTTTCCCATTAGATTTCAATGTCTTTGGAAAAGAAAATCAAACTGCAACCATATCCACCCTTTTAAGGTGAGAGGCCCCTACAATTAGGGAATTGTCTTGATCTCCTACCTTGAGATCCATCCATATTATCTTTCTAAATGAATCAATGGAAGTCATGAATCTAGATCTCGATTGAACATCAAATTTTGTAAGAAAGAAGGAGCGATTCAGCCCCTAGGCAAATCCAATCATAGTTTCCGATTCATCTCTGAATTAAGGAAAGATTCAGCCCCTAGGAAAATCCAATCATAGTTCTCGATTCATCTCAAAATTAAGGAAAGTTTCAGCCCCTAGGCAAATCCAATAACTGTTCTCAATTCATCTCAGAATTAAGGAAAGATTTAGTCCCTAGACAAATCAAATCACCATTCTCCATTCACTTCTGAATTAAGGAAAGATTTAACCCCTAGGCAAATCCAATTATTGTTCCCTATTCACCTTTGAATTAAGGAAAGATTAAGCCCCTAGGCAAATCCAATCATAGTTCTTGATTCATCTTTGAATTAGGAAAGATTCAGCCCCTAGGCAAATCCAATCATAGTTCCCAATGTATCTTAGAATTAAGGAAAGATTCAGCCCCTAGGCAAATCCAATCATAGTTCTCAGTGTACCTTTGAATTAAGGAAAGATTCAACCCCTAGGCAAATCCAATCATAGTTCTCGATTCATCCAGAATTAAGGAAAGATTCAGCCCCTAGGCAGATTCAATCACATTCAGTTCATCTCAGTATCAAAGAAATATTCAGTCCCAGATTCAATTACATCCAGTTCATCTCGAATCAAAAAA
The DNA here is from genome assembly GCA_028583415.1 of Protea cynaroides. Classification (NCBI taxonomy): domain Eukaryota; kingdom Viridiplantae; phylum Streptophyta; class Magnoliopsida; order Proteales; family Proteaceae; genus Protea; species Protea cynaroides. Next base: position 123,051 of record CM053275.1, on the reverse strand, counting down.
ATATTCAGCCCTTAGGCAGGTCTAATCATCATTTCGGTTCATCCGGAATTAAGGAAAGATTCAGCCCCTAAGCGATTCAATCACATTCGGTTCATCTCAAGTATCAAAGAAATATTCAGCCCCGATTCAATCACCATTTCCGGTTCACCTCGGACCGAAGAAAGGTTCAGCCCCTAGGCGGGTTCAATCATCATTTTGGTTCATCCGAATTAAGGAAATATTCAGCCCCTAGGCGATTCAATTACATTCAGTCCATCTCGGTATCAAAGAAATATTCAGCCCCGATTCAATCACCATTTCCCGGTTCATCTCAAAACCGAAGAAAGGTTCAGCCCCTAGGCGAGGTTCAATCATCATTTTGGTTCATCCGGAATTAATGAAAGATTTAGCCCCTAGGCGATTCAATTACATCCAGTTCATCTCGGAATCAAAAAAATATTCAGCCCCTACGCAGGTCCAACCACCATTTCTGGTTCATCTCGGAACGAAGAAAGGTTCAGCCCCTAGGCGGGTCCAATCATCATTTTGGTTCATCCGAATCAAAGAAATAATCAGCCCCTAGGCAGGTCCAACCACCATTTCTGGTTCGTCTCTGAACTGAAGAAAGGTTCAGCCCCTAGGCAGGTCCAATCATCATTTTGGTTCATCTAGAATTAAAGAAAGATTCAGCCCCTAGGCAAATTCAATCACATCCAGTTCATCTCAGAATCAAAGAAATATTCAGCCCTAGATTCAACCACCATTTCTGGTTCATCTCAGAACTGAAGAAATATTCAGCCCTTAGGCAGGTCCAATCATCATTTCGGTTCATCTCAGAATTAAAGAAGGGTTTAACCTTTAGGCAGGTTCAATCATCACTCCCAGATCATGCTAAAATGAAGAAGGCATTCGGCCCCAAGGCTTTTTCACCCTTCACCTCCTGTTTAGGTTCTGATTCATGTTGGAACTAGGAAAAATTCCATTCATTTGAATTCAATTAGCCACTAGGCTTATCCAACCATCAACTTTGGTTAGGGTTCCAGTTCATGTCGAAACTAGGAAAAGTTCCATTCATCTGAATTTATTTAGCCCCTAGGCTTGTCCAACCATCAACTTTGGTTCGGGTTCAGATTCATGTTGGAATTAAGAAGAGTCTCATTCATCTGAATTCATTTAGCCACTAGGCTTATCCAACCATCAACCATGATTCAAGTCCTGATTCATATTGGAACTAAGAAGAGTTCCATTCATTTGAATTTAACTAGCCCCTAGGCTTGTCTAACCGTCAACTACGGTTCAGGTTTCGATTTATGTTGGAACTAAGAAATGTTCCATTCATATGAACTCAATGTGAGCATGAGTTAGCCTCTAGGCCTGTTCAACCATTACCTCTGGTCCATGTTTCATTTCATGAAGGAATCAAAGAGAATTTCAGTCATTTCAACTCAATCAATCCACCATCTCTAGCAATTAGAGTCCAATCCATGATTGTCATCCTTGGCCTCTATCAATCGGAGCCCAACTCAAGCAATCCTTGCCTCTAGCAACTAGAGCCCAGTCCATGACTGTCAATCTTGATCTCTATCAATCAGAGATCAATTCAAAGTCAATCTTGATCTCTATCAATCAGAGATCAATTCAAAGTCAATCTTGATCTCTATCAATCGAGATCAATTCAAAGTCAATCTTGATCTCTATCAATCGAGAGACCAACTCAAAATCAATCTTGATCTCTATCAATCGAGAGCCAATTCAAAATCAATCTTGATCTCTATCAATCAGAGACCAATTCAAAATCAATCTTGATCTCTATCAATCAGAGATCAATTCAAAATCAATCTTGATCTCTATCAATCAGAGACCAATTCAAAGTCAACTCTGTCTCTATCAATTAGAGACCAATTCAAAGTCAATCTTGTCTCTATCAATCGGATACTGATTCAAAATCAATCTTTGGATCTATCAATTAGAGCCCGATCCATGTCTATCATAGCCCAGTGCTACAAGTTAGGATCACTCATCAAGAATGGCGAACGAGGAGGATTTCCCATTGCTTGTCAATAAAGATCAATTCTAGATTCTGGAGTCATTAGGAAATCATGAACCTTCAGCTATGATAGTGCTATCCCATTAGTCAGGAAAATGCTAGAATCCAAAGAGTTGCCCTTATATTTCTTATTATTCAAAGAGAGGAATGGAATTTTCCCAAGCAGTAGGGTAGACCAAAGATGAAATCCAATGTGCCCCAAGCAAGGATAAGAACCAGAATGGTCCAATGATGAAACCCTTAACCCATAAACCGGGGCATGAACCGTATTGAACTTAGACCCAAATTGAGTGCGATCCGATGAGGAAAGCCAATGACCCCCAAACTGGGGCATGAACCAGATTGACCTTGGGCCTGAATTGGGTATGGTTCAATGAGGAAAGTCATGAGCCCTAAGCTGGCCATAAACCAGATTGATTTTGGACCCAAATTGAATGCGGTCTAATGAGGAAAGCCATTATGAACCAAATTGACCATAGACCCAAATTGAGAGTGGTCTAACAAAGAAATCCATTGAACCCCCCAAGCCAAGGCATAAATTAGTCCAATCTTTGATTCAAAATGGTGTAGTGCAATGGCGATACCCCTTGCTCCATAAGCTGGGGCATAGGCTAGAATGATTTTGAACTCAACTAGAAGTGGTCCAATGATGAATCCATCAAACCCCAAACCGGGGCATGAACCGAGTAACCTTGAGCTTAAAAGCAATAGTCCAGTTTTGAATGGATCCCAAACTGAAAAAAAAAGATGAAAAAGGTAGGTATCTTGCACCTATTGATAGAGGGGCATGATGAGTCCCGCTATTAGAGATCCGAAGGAAGACTTATTCCCGCAATGACCGAAGGTGGTCGTCGAAGGCGTTATGCCCAACTGGAGCCACTTGGATGAACTAGTTGTTTCAACTTTCTATTATCGATATTCGATAGGTCATCCATGTCTAGGTCCAAGATTGATATGCTTGTTGACAAGTCCAGTCCAATCTGCCCCGTAAGTAAAAAAAATAAAAAAAAATCACCCCTTTGGGATTTCAAACTTTGTGCCTTGTCTCTTCCATACATTTCCTCCCGGTTCAGTACATCTTCCTATTCTACGTGCGCAAATAATTCGGACTCGAAGATGATTGAAACGCTGAGCCGTCTCCCGAACATTCTACGCCACCCGGCCTCCGGAGAAAGAAAGGTCCAACCCATCCGGGAAAGCTTTAAATGATCAATCGAGAGACACAAGAGTAGTCTCAAGAAACATGTATTGGAGAAGCTGCCATTTGTTCTACCCGTGAAAAGATTCCAAGGAAAGCATTAGATCAACGGATCAGCCAATCAGTACAAATGTGGAGGACAGATGTGCCACCAAAAGGATAGAAACTTCAAAGTTCTTACAAAATAAATCATCTGTAAGAAAGAGATACATGATGAATGGTCAATCCCAAAATCCAAGAATGAGGTCATTGGAATACCCATAAAAAAAAAAAAAGGAAAGAAAAAGAAAATTCAAGCCTATGTTTTATCTACATCAACAATGGGAGGTAGTCACATCAGACAGAAGGTGATGAGTAACTTCTAGACGACAAAGATACGGATTCACCATGCGAGATAAAATCGGATACTATATGAGCAGTCACAAATGCTCATAAAGTTTATAGAAGATCGAGTGCTAGTTGGGGCAAAGACATTCTATCTGACCGAAATGTTTGGAAGAAGAAGATTCAAATCCAATATTGAAAGTCAGGATTCAATTTCGCGATCAAGCGAAGCACTGCATTATGTGGCCTTCACATCCAAAAAAAAAAAAAAAAGAAAAAGAAAAAAGAAAAAAAAAAAAAAAGAGAAGAAAAGAAAATAGTAAGATGTTGAATGGCATTGGAGCTCGACAAGAAGCCAATTGTCCCTCTCACTTCAAGAGGATGATAGTTCCAACCAAAGCCCGATAGCAAGTTCGATCATTCGTCGAGATTTACAGCATGTTGGACCAGACTTTTGATTTTGGCCAATTACATCCGGCCTTTACAGGAGACGATCTCATCAATTCTTTATCAGAGAAAGATTTCTCATCGGCATTAGACGCTCTCTCCCGTCCATCAATCTGACGTCCTTCCAAGGAGTCTCTATCACAAGCCCTTCTTTTGATTATCAATTTTTATGGCATTGTATCTCGTGGTCATGTCATCATTTTATGTACAAATTCATGAATCTGGCTGGAACTCTCATCTATCGTTCATTACATCCAACGGCTTCCCAAAGGTTCCCATAAGCCCTTCATTTCTCAAGCCAATAAAATGGGATCTTCTCGGTAAGATAAACCCATTCTACATAAATAACCAAACACTCTCCCAATGGTAGACCCATGTGGACAGTTTCACATCAGTCCTCTTGGACCTTCAACATCAATACTTGTCAACAAACCTAAAGGTTTCAGGCCCGGATATGATCGTGACTGATTCGGAATCTCGATATAGCTTGTTGGGACACGTGTTCCATCCCGAACATCTCCAAGAAAGGAAAACATAATTTGGCACCATTTTTAATTTTGGTGTGGGACTGCATTTCCCTAAGATCGCTTTTAGTGATGATTCAAATAGCTGCCCGCCTATCAATACGTGTAGTTGTCAACTTAAACAGGAGGAGTTAAACAAACCATCACCTTTCGGGCTCCATAGCATTGTCTTTCAACATAATTCTATCTTCAAATCCTTTGGTCATGTTAGGGAGAGAGCAAATTCTCATGGCCTGGTTACGGATGTAGCCAAATTCATCAAATCATCAGCCCCCTCATTTTTCGAGATTCAAGAAGGGTTTATCTAAGAAATCATTTTCCGCAATCAATCATCAATCTTCCCTTGACCTTGGAAGCATGGTCAAATTCTTGATGCAATCCAGATTCAACCTAGTTCCAACTTTGTTAGGTTGCTCGTTTCCTTCTATAGTAGCGGTCCTGTCACAACATGCGCACACTGGGGCATAGATATACCCTATGTAGGGGAATTGAACATGATCATAAGGATCCATTATCTAGTCTGAAGTCACTACATTCCTACAGAAGTAGGTCCGTCCAAGTTGGTTTTTTCCAATTTCTCAATCCTCTCAATCATGTTGATAAAGAAAATCCAATGTGGTCGCTCACCTGTTAGGATTTGATCACCAAATTCTCTGAAGGAACACTTCGAATCCTTTGCGCCTCATCCCTACTTTAGGGCTAAGGTTCATTCATCTTTCAAAATTGGCACAACAATGTTGCAAAGCCCTGAGCTTTTCATGAGCCTAGATCAAGGGCCAAACCCATGTCACATTTCATCGTCGCTTGGCTATTCTACCAATTTGGTCTACCATAATGCACAGTCGAAGAACTTAGTTGATCAGATGTCCCTCGACAGTCTAATACCAAGGTCAATCAATAAAATCACTTTGGTTAGAGACTGTCAAGCTCCCCTCATTCTTGTCCAAAATCCTCGCTAGAGTTTCTTTCAATCCAAAATCCAACAACACCAATGTTGGCTGAAGAAAATCATCACCTTCAAATTACATGGAACCCTTCAAAGGGAGTAACCAAGTCATCCCTACCATGCTGAAATTGAGTCAAACTTTCAGTACCAGGTCATAAATGGTAAATTTCAAATCTAGTTATCATGCCGGCGAAGTCCATGACACCATTTCCATTGATGTCATGTTTTGTGCCTTCACCAATAAAGCAGGAGCAAAAAAAAACTTGAAAAACTACCAAGGAATTCACCATCATTTCAAATATGTCCAACACCCTAACGGTTCAAAGTCAACAAAGCCTTCATGTATGGTTCACTTTCAAGCATCCTAAAGGTTCATAACCATAGAGCTTCCAAGAAGGATATTCCTATTTTCAATCCTGAAGGTCCAAAGCTGGTAGGAACTGCCAATATGAGTCATTCAGTATCACCCTATAAGTGACCTTCTGAGTTCTTGCTCATTTCAGAATCAATAGCAAATTCCTCACCCTATAAGTGACTTTCTGAGTCCTTGCTCATTTCAGAATCAAATGTGGAGCCCTAGCTCATCCAAAGTTCAAATCAACCTCAGTCAATAAATGGATCAAATGTAGAGCCCTAGCTTATCCAAAGATCAAATCAATCTCAGATTATTAGTGAATCAAATGCAGAGCCCTAGCTCATCCAAATTTCAAATCAATCTCAGTCTATAAGTAAATCAAATGTAGAGCCCTAGCTCATCCAAAGATCAAGTCAATCTCAACCTATTAGTGAAGCAAATGTAGAGCCCTAGCTCATTCAAAGATCAAGTCAATCTCAGCCTATAAGTGAATCAAATGCGAGCCCTAGCTTATTCGAAAATCAATCTCAAAACCTCAATCAAAAGAGCCTCAGTTCAATCAAAGAGAAGACATCAAGTCTTCCATCCAAACAAATCAAATCCGAGCCCAAGCTCATGCAATCAGCCTTGTATTCATAGCCTAGCTCCATACAAAAAGAGGTTTATCAGCCTACAAATGGATAAAGCCGGGTCCAAGCCCGCACATACCTTGCATTGAGTTCCACCTCAGCAAGAAGAGGTTCCCAACCTACAAATGAGCCTTGTATTCACAGCCTAGCTCCATACAAGAAGAGGTTTATCAGCCTACAAATGGATCAAGCCGGGTCCAAGCCCGCACATACCTTGCATTGAGTTCCACCTCAGCAAGAAGAGGTTCCCAACCTACAAATGAGCCTTGTATTCACAGCCTAGCTTCATACAAGAGGAACAATCATCAATCTTCCAAGAAGAGCAAACCTTCTTGCCAGTCGAACTACATTCGCGGGGCTTGATTTCCGGGACACCCTTAGAATACGTAGGCAGTTTAGGAAGAATTACCCTAAGTGCAGCCCAATAAAAAATATGACTCATATCCCAAAAATGTGGTTCTTTTATCTTTAGCCTTCAACTTATAACAATCTCGGCTAAAGAGGGGCATCTGTAAGCACCCCATTTTTGCCACCCTCCGCATAAGTGAACCAATATGGTAGGTTTCTGACCTTTAACCCAAAGATTTATGATTCTCCACTCATCCCCACAGTAGGGTCATGGGCTATTATCTGCATAGATGCATAGGTCATAGAATTATCTTCGAAACGAGACCAGAATTGCTCAATTTCGGTATCAAATGTGGAAGATACGACCATTTTAGTCGGATGATACATATAAAGGAGGTTTCTAAAATTATCATAAATAATCCTAGGGGCTTTCATGCAAATTATCGTAAGTTGGATTGTTTGAATTTCAAATCATCATATCTTGATCATCCGACATCAGATTCAGATGATTCCAAGACCATTATTCTTCATTCATGATGTTCTACAAAGTGGACGTAAAAAATCCCGGGTAGAAGTCACCGGGTGGGTCCCATGCAAACTTGCATGCAAAATGATCATTAGAACTTCAAAGCTTCATATCTTTCCCGTTCTACATCGGATTCAGATGATTCCAAGACCATTATTCTTCATTCATGATGTTCTACAATGTGGACGTAAAAAATCCTGGGTAGAAGTCAGCAGTGGGTCCCACGCAAACTTGCATGCAAAATGATCGTCAGAACTTCAAAGCTTCATATCTTTCCCGTTCTACTTCGGATTCAGATAATTCCAGTCTCATTATGTTCCATTTTAGTGCTCTACAAAGTGAACGTAAAATATTTCCGGTAGAAGCCTCCGAAAGATCTCATGCAGAATGGTCAGCCAAATTATCGATAATTGGTCCGCTTAAACTTCAAAAATTCATAAGTTGACCATTTTACTTCCAAATGAGGTGATTCAAGTTCCTATATTCCTCATTTTTAATGTTCTACAAAATGAATGCAAAAAATTTGGAATAGAGGCCATCGAAAAATTCCATGTGGGATAACAGCAGGAATGACCCGTGAAATGACAAGGAGAAAAAACCCAGTTAATTCCACTCAGTCCAGTCAACTCAGTTCAAACCAGTTTTGGTCCAACCTAGCTCAACCCATATCAATTGTCAACCTAAGTCAGTCTCAACCCATTTCGAATCAGTTCATCTATGTGCACAATATTTATATTATATAAATTATATATACATATATATATATATATATATGTATGTATATGTATGTATGTTATTAAATATATGTGTATATATGCATATAATATATCTTATTATATGTAAATGATAATCTAAAAGATTTTGAGAAGAAAAAGGAAAGAGGGGAGAGAGAAACATGAAAGTGAAGGGGGATTTTGGTTTTGGAGATAATCTAAAATATTTTTGAGAAAAAAAAGGAAACAGGGAGAGAAAAAACGTGGAAGAGAAAGGGATTTAGGGTTTTGAGATAATCCAAAAGATTTTGAGAAGAAAAAGGAAAGAGGGGAGAAAAAAAGAAACGTAAAAGAGAAGGGCATTTAGGGTTTTGAGATAATCCAAAAAGATTTTGAGAAGAAAAAGGAAAGAGGGGAGAGAGAAAACGTGAAAAAGAAGGGGATTTAGGGTTTTGAGATAATCCAAAAGATCTTGAGAAGAAAAAAGGAAAGAGAGAGAAATAAAAGAAAAAAAAGAAAAGAAAAAAGGGGGAAAAGATTCCCCTTCACATTTTCTAGAAAGAAAACGTGAAAGAGAGAAATGAGAAAGAAAGAAAGAAAAAAAAGGAAGGAAAGAAAAAGGAAAAAAAAAAGAAAAAGAAAAAAAAGAGAAAAAAAAGGGAAATGTTTTCTAAGAAAGAAAACGTGAAAAGAGAGGGAGAAAAGAAAAAGGAAGGAAAAGAATGAAGAAGAAAAGGAAAGAAGAAAGAAAGGAAAGAGAGAAGGATTTTTCTAGAAGAAGGAAGGAGAGAAAGGAAAGAGAGAAGGGGTTTTCTAGAAGAAGAATGAGAAAAAGGAAAGAAAGGAAGAAGAAAAAATGTGGGAAGGAATAAAAGAAAGGAAAGAAGAAAAAATGGAGAGAAAAAAATATTTTCTAGAAAAAAGAAGAAAAGGAAAGAAGGATCTTCTAGAAAATGAGTGAAAAATTATAAATAGGAGAGAGGAGGGGTCTTTTCCCAGACCATAGAGAGAAAAGAACGTGGGTGAGGGAGAGAAAAACGTGAGTGAGAGAGAGAAAAGAAAAAAAAATCGAAAGAAAAGAGAAGAATAAGAAAATAGAGAAAGAGAGAAGGGGGGAGAGAGAGAGAGAGAGAGAGAGAGAGAGAGAGAGAGAGAGAGAGAGAGAGAGGTGTTAAGAAGAGAAGATCTAGAGGAAAAAGAGAGAAGGATCAGAGAGGCAGCAAAGAGGATGATGAGAAGATGCAATGGACAGAAGGAGAGAGAAGAAGCCAGAGGTAAGAATCACCCATCGCTTTTGTCAGTTTATTTTTTCAAAGTCAAAGCATACTGCAAATGCATGTCTGAGATTGGTGTCTAGCATTAGGAAGATGCCTCTGTTTGCATTAGGTTCCTTGAGACAAAATGTTGGCCTCTGAGTCTTCTTTCTGACCATGTATTTGGATTTTATTTTCATGAGCTATATGATTTTATATTGATTTTATAGTACCACTGGCCAGAATCCGGAACAGACCTGACCAGTGTATTTACCTGTACTTGGGTAATGTTTTCGGCCTTCCTATGATCTCTTTTAGGATTAGGTTCCTTGAGACAAAATGTTGGCCTTTGAGTCCTCTTTCTGACCATGTATTCGGATTTTATTTTCATGAGCTATATAATTTTATATTGATTTTATAGTACCACTGGCCAGAATCTGGAACAGATCTGACCAGTGTATTTGCCTGTACTTGGGGAATATTTTCGACCTGCCTATGTTCTCTTTCAGGATTAGCTTCTTTGAGACAAAATGTTGGCCTCTGAGTCCTCTTTCCGAGGATATCTTTTAAGAATTTTTTGAGTAAGTACAGTGCCCTATGTGCCCATTTTTGTCCAGCCTGACAAAGCTGTCATCTTGCTGCGTGTTCCATCATGTTTTGATTGATTCTCATATGCTTTGGTTGTTTCTCAAATGCCATATTTTGATGCTATATTGTTCACATGCTATATTTGGATGCTTATATAAACACTGCCACAATTGGAATAATCACACTGCCATGATTGGAATGATCATACTCACATACTATATTGAATGCTTATTGCCATAATTAGGGTAGAAAACCCTAAAATGGAAAGAAAGTAACATTTAGGGTACAAAACCCTAAGATGGAAAGAAAATAATAATTAAGGTAGAAAATCCTAAAATGGAAAGAAAGTAATAGTTAGGGTAGAAAACACTAAAAAATGGAAATAAAATAATAATTAGGGTAGAAAACCCTAAAATGGAAAGAATGTAACAATTAGGGTAGAAAACCCTAAAAAATGGAAATAAAATAACAATTAGGGTAGAAAACCCTAAAATGGAAAGAATGTAATAATTAGGGTAGGAAACCCTAAATATGGAAAGAAAATAGCAATTAGGGTCTTGCCATGCTTAGAAGATTGCCTACTAGATCATGCCATATAGGCTCTTGCCTTATTTGCAATACATGCCATATTTGAAAGATTTTTAAACAATCTTACTGTATGTGAATTTCTTGTCATAAATGTTTTATGTGCTATATTTAGACAAAATATTCTATTTTTTGGCAATAACTTATTTTATGCAACACCCTAGTTAAACTGCCATATATGCACACTTCTAGAAGACAATGTAGGTGTGGGGACGTGCGTTTAGGCACCCACATTCTTGGGAAGGGCATAATGGGAATAATAAAACCTTAATAAAGAAAGAGAATTCTTTGCCAAACCTTCCAAAATTAGAATTCAGAATGAAAAGGGTAATTTAGGATGATTTGCCCCTCGGTTTGTCCCTCGGCAAACCCTAAACCTAGAATAGGTACTAAACCCTAAACCTAGAATAGGTTCTCAATCATTAACCTAGAACAGGTTATAGAGTCCCGAACTACGCGGATTTTGATTCTTAGGGCAAACCCTAGGATACGTAGGCCATTTGGGAGAATCCCAAATTCGGATCCACACCTTAGTCTACTTGGACTATCCATAGATCCACTAGGATATTTATCCACACCTTAGTCTACTTGGACTATCCATAGATCCACTAGGATATTTATCCACATTTCGACCTAGATAGGGTTATCCACATTTCGACCCAGAATGGGTTATCCACATTCCAACCCAAATAGGGTTATTCTTAGTTCCACTAGGACTATCTATCAGTCCACATGGACTATCCAGATCCTAACCCATAGGATTTCTCAGCCTCTCAAGCATAAATTTCAACTTGAACAAAGAACTTAATCATGCACAAACATAAATCACAGCCATAAACTTTAATCACACCTGAACTACGATGGTGAACCTGATTTTCAGAATAATTCCGTAATACGTAGACAATCTGATGGATACAGATTCGGTTCAATAATATCAAACCACTTGGTTTGGTTTAATTTAATAAATAGAGTCTAGCATAGGAAAGGTATATGAGACCGATTTCGATCGGGCGGTTTGGGTGCCTAACCCCTTCCCATAACCGTAACCTAACACTTACCCAATCTCTGATGGACAAGAATTCCAATCTAAGGGCATGAGTCAATCGAAGTCTTACCTTGGGGTGAGATTTCACATTTCTAAGGTCCTAGACCTAAATCTAGGTGGCGACTTCAAAAGATTTCAATCTTTGTCCTCACAGAGAGAAATAAAATGTATATACATAACTAAAGCAGAGTACAGTCCACAACCCGGACAGTTACTCTGTAGTACAAGGAAAATAAAGTACAATAAAGAAGCTGGAGGTGAAGGAGGAGGCGGCGCCTCATGGTCTCTGTCGTAGTCCTCGGCGTAGACTCTAGTCAACCAGGCTATCTGAGTCTGGGTCGTCTGTAGACGAGTAGTAAGATCGGTTACTCTCCTATTAGTCGCACGCTGAACCTCTATGAGCTCTCCCATCCGCGTGTCGATATGCGCCGAGCGGCTACCAGCTCATCCACTCTCACACGCCGAGCGTCTAGTAACTCCTCCATCCTCGGATCAGATCTGCGGCCCGAGCCTCCCGATCTCATGCAACATCTCCATCATATCCGAAGGTGGGCGTGAAGGACCAGCCGCATGAGAAGGATCAGTCTCGGTGTGGGATCCACCGCGAAGAAGTACCAACTCCGGCCGCATGCGTAGG
>CM053275.1:76221-110407 GCA_028583415.1 Protea cynaroides | reverse complement strand
TCTTCTTTACCCAAGGAGATGGGCACCGTCAGTCCCATTAAACTCACACTTGAATTAAATGGCCAGCGTTTAATGTAAGGCCAAGCATGTGCACGGTCATACATGAAGCCTTCGATTGTCATAAATGATTATAAATATCAAAATCCGACCACCTTGAATATTGAACAGCCCGATCCCGAAATACGATACCCCAAAATAATATAAATCTTTAAATTCAATTACTACTCCTTTGTTAATTATGATTTCTTTCATAAGAAAATAAAGAAAAAAACCATCATTAGGTTTAGTTTTTCCCATGTGAGAGCTTGTTGCCTCCGCTTTAGATCTAACACCACCCTCCATTTGCCCCGTGCTAACTCATCACCCAACCCACAACCAACCAAAGAAGTTAATTACTAAGATATCAATGTCAATGATAGAGCCCACTTCGAAAAGAAGCAAATTTTAATTGTCATATCAAATCGCAATCGACTCCAAAATATGGATCAAAGAATAAAAATGAATTTACCCATTCATTCCCCATAAAAATTGAATTTAATATTATGCTACTATATATCACAAACCTTAAACCCTTAGTGATGAAATGAAATCCAAAGAGGAAATGAAGAAGGTAATAAAACCAAAATATCAAGCATAACATTAAAGCAATAGATGACAAACAAAAACCAAATGATGAAGAAGGAATAAGGAAATCACCTGAATGAAATTATCAACTTATCCAAAAAAAAAAAAAGAGGGAAATACCTGAATTGAAGGCTTTTATCTCCTTTCTCTTCAAAAACCCTATTTTCTACTTCTCCTCCACCTCCCACCCCTTTACGAGATCGAAACCCTCTTTTTTTTTTTCTCTTTCTTCTCTACGCCTTCTGTTACTTCCTCCTCCATCTCTTTCTTCTTCCTCCTTCTTTCTTCTATTTCATACGAACCCTCAACATCGAAGGAAGAAGATGAAAAACATGAAGATGACCTTAACGATGAAAACCTTTCTCAGGCTTGCTGCTTTTGGCCGCCATTGTTTATTTTCTTTCCTTTCGGTCTTTAGTTTGAGAATGACATGCTTATATGGCGTAGATAGTTTGGGAAGAGAACACTGCGCCATAATAACGATTGCGCAAATGCTCCCCGTAATCGAACTCATGAGTAAAGAAATGAAACTTTTGAGAGAGAGAGAGAGAGGGATAGGATTGACGCTGCGAAGAGAGAGAGAGAGAGGAACCGGATTGACGTTGCCGAGACGTTGCGTAGCCTCGAGCCACTACCACCGTGCGGTCCCGACTCGGAGGGAACTTTGATGGAGGGAACTTCTTAATTAATTTGAACTCTCTCATCTCTCTCTTTCTCTCCTCCTCCCATGACAGAGTATTAGGTCCGTACTTAAGATCTTTCTTAGATAATTTTTACAGAGTATTAGGTCCGCATTTCTTAAGATCTTTCTTAGATAATTTTTACGATCTTTATCTCTCGACTCATAGTCCTCCTCCACCCACACCCATAATTAACAATATTAATTATGATAAAGGAATGATACTTTAATTTTCTTGTTGGATTATAAACAACCAACTAATAAGCAATTACTTAACAAGAAGAAAAAACAACAATGATATTCGTCTTACATATAAAACTTATCCTCAAAACCCGATACCCAAAAAAAAAAAAAATAATCTAATAAGCCACGCTGGACTTCCTTGGTAATGGAAAATTTTAATATGATATATTTGCAATGTCTACAATGTTTTGGATTTTTTTCCCATGACAGGAATAATCGAGGAAGACACAAGAGTTTCTTAGACTACATTTTCCGTAAAAGAAGAAAAAAAAAACTCCAAACGAAATAGCATGAAGACAATTTGCAAAATACCTTGGATTTAGAGAGAAACCGAAGAAGACAACACCACCGTCCTCCTTCGTCTACTCTCTCTTCCTAGCCGTCATCCTCCATCACACCGGAAAGAGAGAGAGAGGGAACATGAGGGAAGCATGAATTCTGGTGGTGCTTCGGGAAATTGACCAAAACCCACCACTTCATCTCCCCTCCTTGTCACGCCCTTTTCACAAACATAACGTTTTATCTCTCATCCCTTAAAAGTCCAACGACCATCATTCACTTGTTCTTAGAGGTATCTTCATTATATTTTATTTTATTATGAATGTAAAAAAAAAAAAAAAAAAAAAACTCAATTGAATTTTACATCATTAGTCAATTGTTGTATTGTTTGAACACAATTGGTAACGTAGTTCGTTGGTATCTCCTAGTAAAATATGGGCGCCTAGGAGGTCACCGATTCAACTGTTCTATCATTCAAATGCATTTTTTATGGAAGAAATTATTTCCTTTGTGGGTCCTCTAACCGTCACTAAATTTATTTTATAAACTCAAAGGTAAGAAAACATAAAGAAAGAAGTATTTTCATTTTTGATATGAATATGGCTTAAGATAATTGTATACTATGCTCAAACTTACAAAAATATGTGTAAAGCACACTTACTTTCAACCTTAAACTTATATATAATTCCTACGCAATTTGGGTGGATCTGCCAACAAGGCCTCCTTCCACTTGGGGAGGCATCGGTAGATACTACTTTCGAAGAGTTAAAATTTTAACTTCCTATCAAGACATACGAGCTAAGGGACGGATTCGGGTAGACAACTTTTGTGGGGTGTAGGTATCCCAAAAGGTAACTGAGGCATGTAAAGGTTTATCGGGCCAAACCGAGATTCAACCTCCAGGTGCAATGGCATAAGGGAGCTTAATTGCAAGATCCATCCGTTGAGCAGGGGGCGATGGTAAAATAAAAGTTTTTCAACATTATTTGGCCGACATGGAATCTATAGCATGTACATCGATATGAACTTTTTTAACACCGTTTTCCAAAATAACATATTCCTTAACCATATGCCCTTCTAGAAGGATATTGTGCTAATTCTAATTATTAAATATCTAACAAATGTTTTGGACTTGTTACATGTCAACTTTTAAAATGGACTTTACTCTACTCACAAATAACTACAATTCCCAAAGGGCAAAGGGTCGACTTTCTTACTTTTCGTGTTAAACTCAAGCACTTGCCCCTGCCCCGACTAGTTAACTTCTTAACAAAAATATGTTCACTTATACACACACCTTTTATTGTCACTTTTCCTTACATTTTTATTTAATAATTTAATTATTTTCGATTATTTTTACATTTCTTTTAATTTTTGTCAAAAATTTTAGTTAGAGATACTTGACAAATTCTACTTGGTTTAAAACTTAACATGTGTGGAAGGATCCTAAATTATAATTATTTACAAAATTTTGACCTCACCAAACCTGTCATATTATGAGTAAACTTAATGCCTATAAAATTTAAGTAAATATGCTATTTAGGAATTTGTTTCTCATTCTATTGACTACCATGGGTAGAGGGTCAATATCTAACTACCCAAATGAGGCAACCAACATGGGTACAATATTTTTAACAATAAATTTAGTATTCAAAATTTGGCCTCAATGAAGTCGACATCAATCCCATCATCCATGTGAAAGTTTCCTTTTCAATTATTAAATGTGGTGAAAATCGTGGTTAAAAATTAACTTAAAAGTCAAAACGTGAATAATAATTTGAGGGAAAATATATAACGAAAGTCTAATATTATTTGAGTCATATAACTAAGTTATACCGAATACTTTCACTTAATCTTTCAAGCCAATGATTCAAAGATGGTTGCATGGACCCAACATTGTCGTCTCGGCTCGGTTGATCATGTGTTTTGACATTTTCTTATATTCTTATATTTTAGTAATAAAAATACATAATAATATGAGAAAGAAATCTCCAACCTACTAGTTTAGGATTTTTTTTTGATACCCTCTCACATAATTAATATTTTTGAATCTTCAAGCACTTCATTCCAAGTTAAATGTACCTGTAGAAAATAAATAAACTATGACAAAGGAGGTCATGCTCTGACCTAAGGATGACTCTTATGTCAGATTAAGGACTCTGAGGCTGAGGTGCAAATAGGTGTGAAACTCGTTATTTATGGATACAATCTCCGAAGGAGTAAAAAATTATATTTCCCTAACCTCTCGTCATTAAACCTTATTTATAGAAAATGGATATGAAGTAGGCAATGGGATTTGCCCCTTGACCTAGGTTCGTTTGTGGTTAGCCATACGTGTTGTCAGTTATTCTTACTCAAAACAAAAAATAAAAAATAAAAATAATAAATAATCGTATTTAATATATTGCTTTCTAATAATATCCAACAGGCAACCGTTGGTTCCCATAAATTAGGAGAATCTTTGTTTCATAATTAAACCCACCATTGCATGGTTTAAAAAGGGAATGAGATAAGGTAGGTGGTAAA
The DNA here is from genome assembly GCA_028583415.1 of Protea cynaroides. Lineage (NCBI taxonomy): Eukaryota > Viridiplantae > Streptophyta > Magnoliopsida > Proteales > Proteaceae > Protea > Protea cynaroides. The sequence goes on along the minus strand of CM053275.1, from coordinate 106,056 downwards.
ATAAGAAATAATATAAAAGTTAGTTTATCTTATCAATTTAAAGATTTTAAATGGAGGAACGGTAAATGTGCATTAAATAAGTCACCCAGGATTCAAATCGTCTCTTTCTTGTACTTCATGGAAGAGGAGACACCCCGTCGAGATGGTCGACACGTGGCTCTCGGAAAAATCCAAGTCCCATGTTCGAGCCGACACCCCTTGTCGGCCCTGCTTGTCGACCGGGTGTCCGTTTGAACGTGGAGCTCATATTTTTTGAGAGTCATGTGTCGACCATCCGATGGGGACGCCTCGCTCCTCCCTAATTATATGGAGAAAACAATTTGAATCCCAACATACAAGGATCAAAATGAGGGTAATTTAATAATTTGATTGAGTGAGACTACTGACCCAACCCCGGAGAGTAGATGTGAACATAGATTTTGACAGACGAATGAGAGATTATCTCTAAGAAAAAAAAAAATTTCAAAATCAAAAGTTTTCTCCACTTTTTATCTGGGGCCATAGGGTGAGTCACATCAGGTGCATAATGTGTGTTGTCATGTCATAGGACCGTGGGAGGGAAGATTCGATTAGATGAGATATTATGTGCGCCCACAAGGGGTGGGGCCGACGGTGGCGAGGGGTGCAAGGGAAACCCTAAACCCCAACCCCGAAACCCATAAACCCGAAACCCCTAGGACCCACCCGCCACGGACCCTCCGAACCCGGGACCGGCCCCTGACCATCGGGTCCGACCCGATGGACCCACCGGACCGGCTCGCCGGACCTTCCGGACCCGCCCAACGGACCGAACGGAACTCGGGCCCGCCGGATCTCCTCCGTCATGGGGAGGAATTTTCCCCGGTTCATGCCCTCGTTTTTCACTCTCCGGGTCCTCCACAATCACTTCTTCACTGATTTCACTTCAGTACTCAGAAATCACTTGGCGATTCCATCGAATCCTGCTACCCAAAACACCAAATTACTTAAAGCTGAAGCTGATTTATTTGAGTCTATCTTAGATTTTTAATTTTTGGGGTTAATTTAGCTAGTGTGGGGAATTTCAATTCGGTTAATTTGGTTTGCGGGGATGTGTCGCCTTCAAGGTTCATGTTCTTCCGTGGCCTGTTCATATTCTTCCAAGGACTCGTCGTGTTAGGCTGTTCGGTGTGATCCTCAAGTGCCCGTGGTATTGTGCTTGGCGCTAACGAAGTCCAACTGGTCCCTTTAACCTTGAAACAAAATACGGCAAAGAAACCCAAAAAAAAAAACTCTTAAACTGAAAAAAAAAACTCAAGAACATATAGAGACAAATCACTAAACACAAAAGTTCAACTACTAAGGTCTCGGGTTCCTAAACTGAAAACTAAGAAAAAATCTGTCACTTACTCATAAGAGAGGAGAGACTAAGAGAGCAGAGGTAACTTAGCTTCCCCTCTCCCTAGCAGTTCATCTATCGGATGACTCCAGAAATAAACCTCTTCTCAAACCCTCTCTCTGGAATTTCATGTTTACCACCGGAGATGTTCCTTTGGTTGCTCCTTCACTCCTTTCTGATTAAAAGAAAGATGAAAAGGCATTAAACAGCTGCCTTTTATACAACCCCCAAATATATAAGATTTAATATCCATTTGAAATCCACCGCCCTATTCCTTCTACGTCCCAAATAAATCAGATTTAATACGGTTTTCAAATCCACCGCCCAATGTACCATTTCATTCTATTTCTATTCTTTTATTTTTCTGATTTTTTTCCTCGCTTCATCCACGCAGAAAAGGCTTCTTAATTTTTCTCTCAAAACAAATACCGTGATAACTTGCTGTTATTACCAATTTGCCATTTGCTCTCTATCACCATTGAATCCGTTTCTACCGTTTTCCAATTTTTTTCTCCATTTGCTATATTAAGCCACTGTCTCTCTTCGCATAATGCCATTGGTCCTCCGATTTCCGCCATTGAAGATTCTTGACACCGAGCAGCTGCAGGACAACCACCCTTTACCCGAGGTGACCTTCCTTCCAATCCATTCTCTCTCTCCTCGTCTATTCTCCTTCCCATTGCTCACTCTCCCTTTCTCTCAGTGGCTTTAGAGTTTTTAATTCCTGATTTCCGACAAACCCTAAGAGTTTTTCTCCTAGGAGTCCCTCAATCGATTCCCCGGTTTCGGTCAATCCCCGGGTTTTGTGCGAGATCCGTCACAGTTTCGCCAATCCCGCACTCGCCCTCTCGCCCCCATCCAATTCCGTCAAAAAATTGTCTTCTTTCACGTAATAAAACATGATACCCTAACTTTGAATCCTTGATTCCGTCCAATGGAAATCCAGTTAACAACGGATCTCGAGTTTGATCTCAAACCCATTTCGAGCTATCAATCACGAGCTGAAATATACCCATTACTCTAGGGAAACTTGTGGAGTTCTTCGAGACTTGATAAAGCAAAGGACTGGTATTGTAAGATAAAGAGAAAGAGTCGAACCCGGGATTGTTCTCGGAATCAATGCTTATTGATTTGTTTATGAAATATGACTGATGCTTTTGAGGTGTTCAAAAGACGCCCAAAAGGAATGTAGTACTTGGATCTTCATGACTTTTTTCCAAACAATGATAGCTAAACCCTAAACCCTAGACCCTAGACCCTAGACCCTAGACCCTAGACCCTAGACCGTAGACCGTAGACCGTAGACCGTAGACCGTAGGCCCTAGGCCCTAGGCCCTAGACCCTAGACCCTAGACCCTAGACCCTAAACAACCCTAGACCCTAGACCCTAGACCCTAGACCCTAACCCCAAACCCCCAACCCCAAACCCCCAACCCCCAACCCCCAACCCCCAACCCCCACCCCCTAACCCCCAAACCCCAAACCCCAAACCCCAAACCCCAAACCCCAAACCCCAAACCCTAAAAACCCTAAACCCTAAACCCTAAAAACCCTAGACCCTAAACCCTAAACCCTAAAAACCCTAAACCCTAAAAACCCTAAACCCTAAACCCTAAACCCTAAAAACCCTAGACCCTAGACCCGAAAAACCCTAGACCCTAGACCCTAGACCCTACACCCCAGACCCCAAACCCCAGACCCCAGACCCTAGACCCTAACCCCTAAGACCCTAAACCCTAAGACCCTAAACCCTAAGCCCTAAACCCTAAGACCCTAGACCCTAAGACCCTAGACCCTAGACCCTAGACCCTAAGACCCTAGACCCTAGACCCTCAACCCTAAAACCCTAGACCCTAACCCCTAAAACCCTAAACCCAGGTATTAAATTGACCCAAAAACACAAAAATAAGGGGGGAGGGATCGCATACCCAAAGCAAGGCGCGGTCGGACCCCCAATATAAAAGTCGGACCACCGAGTTTTTTACCGGGGTCGGACAATTTAGAACCCAGGGGTCGACGGGATCTCCGACCCCCTCATCGAACCCCGCCATCGACGAAACCTCGGCCCCCTCGGGAGAGGAAGGGGCTCGCCGGTCGATCCAAAGAGAAGGAAAGCAGCCGGCGCGACCGCCGCCACCGTGAAGAAGGAGAGGCGCCACCATCTCTCGGTGGACCAAAGAGGAGGAAAGCAGCAGCACAGCCGCCGCCGCCATGAAGGAAGAAAGAGCAGCACCACCACCGCCGTCGGTTGAGAGTGAGATTAAGTGAGAGAAAACACCAAAAAAATAAGAAAGAAAAGAGAAAGCAGAGAGTGAGTGAGAGGGTTTGTGGGTTGAGAAAGGAAGAAGAAGGAGTTGGGTTGGGGGCTACTAGCTGAAAGAGAAGCCGTTGAGGGAGCCGCAAGGCTTTTGGCCCGGATCAAAAAAAAAAATCTACAAAGAGGAAAGGAGAGCAGAGAGGGTGTGAGAGGGGAAAAAGAAGAGGAGAAGAAATAAGGAGGAAGAAAGGACGGCTGCAGAAAAATAGAGAGAGAGAGAGAGAGAGTGTCTGCGATTAAGAAAGAACTTACCAAGAAAATTGCAGTATAGGAAGAAGAACTTACCTGCTGGTTATCGCCTAGGTAAGTCTTTCTTTTTTTCTTTTCTATTTTTATTTTTTATTTTTTTATGTCGTCATTCTCTTTTGTTGTTATATTTATTTTATCCCTGATATATCGGTTTGTTTTTTTAACTATTGAATTGATTCCTACCATGTAAATTTAACGGAGCCCATTTCTATATTTCTTTTACTCTTATCTTTTTTTTTTTTCATTTTCCTCTTTGCCTAGTCTTTTCTTTGCTGTCTTCATTATCTAAAGCTTGTCGGTGGTTTATCTATGTTGCTATATATTGGGCCTTGTTGTAATCCATATTTGTAGTATACTTGTTGTAACCCATGTTTGATGTAAATCTGTTATAACCTCTGGTTTATCGTGTACTTATGGTAACTTGTATAACATAATGGTGTTGATTGTAACCTGCTTACATATGGTTTAGTCTACTCTTGAACCGGACCAAAACTAATGCTTGATTTAGCCCATTCTTCAATTGATCCCTACTTGGACTAGTCCATGTTTGGAAAAATTCGTATTCAAAGCAAGTTTGGTTTGGTGTTTGAATTTAGTTAAACTATGCGCTTGATTTTGGTTTAATCCCTATGTTCAATTTGGCCCATGTTTAGGAGGTAGTTGGGCCATGATGTCAGATTTAAGTCTAGATTGGGTTAGTCTAGGTTGGTTTGGTTAGGCTAGGCATTAGGTTGATTTGGATCCATTTTTGAGTTGGAATTCGTTGGTCCCCACTCTCTTGGTTTGACTTGCTTGTGTTGGGCTACTTAGGCCCATTTGATTAATATGACATGACTTCTTGCTTTATTATAAGCTTTTGTGGTAGGATTTTACTAACACGTGCTCCGTCATGCACATGCTTATTTTAGTTTAATTTATTTATGTTACATCATGCTTAGACCATGACATGTATATATGCTTAGTTTAAATTGATATTCATGCCAACATGTGGTCCCCATCCCAAAGTGATGTATCCTCACTCTAACACTTCACTGTGATAGATGCATGTTAGGATTCACACTTCCCACGATGTGATTGTTTAGGGGTTCCAATAAGCCCGATCTTGTGAACCCATTTAGAATGAGGTCCACTCAACCCTAGGATTGGATCCCAGAGTGTGGGAATTCGTTGTATCAAATGTAGATTAATGAAAAATGTGCGAATGGGTAGATGTAAGCATAGGAATGGTGGTCCGATGGACGGTCCACCGGGGTATCCCGAACAGGAGATATGAGTGAGATATTAGTCAACCCGTGTGTGGGGAGCGAGGCATTTGGCCTTTCCTGAGTGTTGTCATGCGTGTCCATGTCTCGTCAATCCATGGGAACTACGTTTGACCTGATTCTGGAGAGACAGAGGTTTCGAGGGATACGTAGGCTATGGGGTAGTTTGGTCGCTCCACGCTCGGTCAAATTGAGGTAAGTTCCATGTATTATGGGATTACTTCACCGAGGGGACTTCCTTGTGATAGGGAGTACCTCAACACTGAGATGGGTCTCATTGTTGTGGAGACATCTCTCATCATTGGATGTGTTCCATCATTATGGGAGCATCCATCGCTTGGGATGCGTTTCAACATTTTGGGAGCATCATTTTTCTTGCACACACCTGGTACGTACACACTCGCCCGAACTACGTTTGGCCTGATTCCCGCCGCACAAGGATACGTAGGCGGCCTAGGATTTTCCCAGACCTCGGTCATATGTCATATATCATTTTTTTCCTTTCTTTTGATGTATGATTAAGTCATTCTTTAAATCCTTTGATTCATTTTGTAATTATTTTTCTTGTTTAAATTGTTTAATTTCAGCTTATGCCATGCATAGTTAGTAAAGAATTAAAGATCAAATTAGGATTTTCTTCTTATACCTTGTAATTTAATTAGATTAAATAGCCCAAAGCATTCATAAACTGTAGTAAATGATAGGATTTAGGGAGACCGGTTCAACTAGACGAGTTGGGTGCGTAACACCTTCCCAACTCGTAATTTGACACTTACCCGCCTTTGATGAGACAAGATAGTCGTTCTATTTGCGCGAGTCATTAGTGTCCCTCCATTGAGGGACATCATTTATAGGTCCTAGACTTTATCTAGGTGGCGACTCCTGTCTTCTTACCCTCCACTAGCATGAGTGGATGGGATCTGAAGGTGAGAACTTTCCAGATCCCAGTCTGAGTGTAATGAGGATAGACAAGCTTCACAACATGTAAATTCAAATTTTAAAAATTAGAATAAATTAAATTAAATTTTAAATGATTTTCCCTAGTCCTCATAGATATTAGTTCAAATTGGAGGCGATTTGCCTATATAAAGTTGGATAATATCAAAGTGCGTTGACCTATAAAGATTTTAAGATAACAGGATCGTGGTAATTCGATCATTGGACTCAAGTATTCATTTCAAAGTGATTTATGTCATTAAGTAGACATCTGTATGTGACTAACAGAAGGGGATACACCGGATGTGTAGGAGTACTTTCCACTCTTGTTCGACATTGGTAGGCTTGATTACTAGATCAAAGTAAAAGATGATTTTTGTGTAATTAGATTTCATGGCCACATTGGATCAATGGTGATTATAATTAATATAACCCAAGTGGGAGATTGTAAGATATTCTTATGGGTTAAATTAATTATAAGGTTAGTTGGTTCAGTGGGAGTCTAATTACAGAGACCGATTTAAGTATGATTAGAGATGGACCAACCTGGTCCAGGTGTGGGGCCGGTCCGGGGTTGGGGTGATATTATAAATACCAATGGTTAAAGTCTCCACGAACCACGGTGTTATTTTCTTCTCCTATTCTCATACGCAGATGACAAGGTCTAGGAATCTCGATAAGCTGTGGAAGACTTCGATCCAAGCATTCCAAGCATTCAAAACAAAAAAAAAATCAAAAATCAATCTACAACAAGAGATTTGTTAGGATTGATGGGAAACCCCATGGGAAAAACCAATGGGAGATTTAAAAAATCTTACATAAGGAAATCAATAGCTAGGTTTTGAGTTTTGTTTCTCTTTTGGCACCTTATTCGATGGCTTTGTTTCACATTAGTTTTGTTTTTGGGTGAGATAGAATATAATGTACTGTACAATAGTTGGATCTCCAGAAATTTTGATGTGCTGTCTTTTAAAGGAATTCATCCATCCATGTACAAGTCTGTTTGAGTTTAATCAGAAATAATGGCTTCCCACTGTCACCTACAGTCTGGATTCATTCTGGAGTGGCAAAGGATTCCACTTACCTTCATTCCCATTGATACAGAAAGACATGATAAATGACCGAGGAGGTGAGGGATACCAACTTATCTCTCTAGCCTTTAACTTTGTTGGAAACTGTGTTTGGTGAAGAGTTTATTAGTAATATCAAATTGTGACCATGGACGAGTGCAAATAAAGAACCTAGTCCATAAGCATAGGACTAGATTAGCATCTTAGAACATTGGATCTCTAACATAATTGATAGATGTTATTAGAAGAAGAAAAATAATTTGCATTTAAGACTAGATGGAAAGGAACTATGGAGTTTGATGACTTTAAACTATAACATACGGAGGATATTTATAAATCCCTGAATTGGTATAGTAGTAGATAAAGATTTAAAGATTGATATGATGGATATTAAAAGAAACAATGATAGAATTATAACTTTCAAATTGGTGATGGAGAAAGAGATAACAAGGCTTTAAATCTCGGATCACAACCACCATGACTCAGTGAGGTTCGACAATTTTTGAGATTTTTCAAAAATTTGAGATCACAAGAAGACCAAGAACTCTGAGCTTTCACCAATTAAGATTTATAAATATGAGAGATGGGCAACATAATTAATGCTTACGCACCCAAATAGGATTGGACGCAAATAGTAAACCACAATTTTGAAAACACTTAGACTACTGCAAAGTTTTAGACATGGAAAAAATATTATTATATTTTGGGCACTTGGATCCTGCAGTTGCTGCCAGACCCCATACCATTGACTAGCGCCATGTTTGTCGAGTATCTCATGGTGTTACATCTGTTGCCCAGGCTTTACTCTCAATATTTCCCTAATTATTGGAGTTGAACAGACTGCCCGTAATGGCCAAGGCCAAGCGTCAGGCAGTCCTGGATTAGCTTTAAGCCTAACCTCTACAAACCCCAAGGAGAACGTTTATATTCTATACACAGTTTCAAATCTAAAACCAAGTACATTATAGCAATTTGCCAAAATCGACAAGTCGAAAATCACAAGGCTTTCCACGCAAAGCTCTGAAAATATTTGACCCAAACCAAATATTAAAATGCCATTTACATGCATATGTACAAATGTATGCATGGAATCTAATGAAGGGCACAAAGTACAATGGCATGGCTAATGCAAATGCCACACAATGTAACACCAAAACTCTGAACTTTCTAAAGGTTTCAGGGTTTTATCCAAATTAAAATACCGAGAACTTTCCTTGTTCCAGCACAAAAATCTAGTGTACAATTGATATAAAAATTCAGGATGGGGCAGTAGCACAGAGACCCTCACCCAAAGCCTAGAAACAGTGTAAACAATTAGAAAGAATCAGGGTCTGTGCTTTCTGTTTATGTCATAAAGAACGCACATGTCCGCTGCAGTCTTCATCTGAGACCATCAAGAGATTTCAAACAAACCCTCAGTACATAGTTGTTTCAAAAAAAAAAAAAAGGAACCTAGATGTGCAAAACTAATTAATTTAACTGAGCATCAAAACCAGACTCCAGAAACCGTCCATAAACTAATATTTAGGCTAATATATGTCCACTACGAAATTGAAAACTATATATATTGCAAAATTTTCAGAAATATAAAGAGAGTCAGGGGTAAGACAGAAACATATGCTGAAGTGAATAAATAATCCTCTCCACCAAAGCTTTACCACAATACCATGTAAGATCTTCTGGTAAACATGCAAGCAAGGGGACCACCCTTAGCCCCATAAAAAGATTAAAGAAAGGGAAAAAATTGTGGATGGTGCTTTCCTCATGCTTAGTCGTCCTAAATTATAACTTTAAATACACGCAGACCAACCCCAACCACCCTAAAGTTACAGGAACCACCTCACCCACATCTCACTTTTTTTTTCCTTTTGCCCCTCAATACATATGTCCACTGTTTAGTTCTTCCGAAAATCCTCTACATACACTGAACAACACTGAAATCCCCATTCTAGGACAGGGATCCTCATTCACCAAAAGTTAGTAAAGAGGCCTTTCTCTCAGATTTTTAAGTGCCTAAAGTGTACCTTCAGTTGTATTAGTGCATTTGCAAAGTTGGGTTTTGTCCACCTAGAAAGATGATGGCTTCTTTCATGAATACAGTTAAATGCTGTAAACTGTGATCCGTAAAATGCTACTAGTGAACTCAAAAAAAAAATATATATATATATCTGCATTTGTTCTGAAACCAAGAGCTCACAATTCTTGTTATAGCTACTTTTCCTTTGATACGTGTTGTGGTAATTGGTTTTGTGCACCAACAAGATATGATTAGCTTCAGTGGGGACTGTGAGACTCATGAAGGCATAAAATTATTAAATATCAAAATAAGGAGATGCAACAGCAATGGGTGCAAGAAAACATACCAAACAAGGTTCTTTTTGTAATTACATGTATTTTTATATAACCATGATGCTTTATCTATCACAAGAACAGAAACACCTTTGTCAAATACAATTTGACGACACTTTTGAAATATCATGATCACAACTAATAATGGGTTTTTCTTACCATTATCATCTTACCCAATTTATAAGAAAATAAGATCCAGACAGTGCCATACTTTGCCATACTACAACGAATTTTCTTTTTCTCCTCCATCCCCCACCCCAGCCATCTTATCCCACCCAAAAAAAAATGGAAAAAGAACCTGAGCATGCGCTCAATTCCAATATTGTATTAATCCTTTGAATCCTCCTCCACACACCATGCACTCATTAGATTTTTCATATGCCGGCCAAGAGCCCCCCCCCAAAAAAAAAAAAAAAAAAAAGAGAAGAAAAAAACCCTATAGTAGTAATGGTATAATATCCCTAATGTATCAAAAAAAATGTATAATCTACCCGATAGGCTTAGTAACTGGAAAGAATTAGCAGAATGCATAGATGAATGATCTAAAACCTTAATTAACTGCCATCAGCCAAATGTTACTCATCCTTCCATCTTCTAAGTACCAGAGAAACACTTCAACTTATGTCAACCATCCAAGAGACCAGAAAGCAGCAATGCACTTGGACAAAGTTAAAACTCCACAACAAATAATGTCATTATTGTTCATACTATTTGCAGTTAAGTTCATGATTTACAAGTTCCTGTGATACCTAATTAGTGGCGGCCCACAATCCTAACCCTAAATTAAAGAATTGGGGCTCAAAATGGGGAACAGATTAGAGCCAGTGCAAGACAGCTTTAGAAGATTTTACTAACTCAACAAACATTGCTCAAATAGGGCTAAAACTCTGGTTGAACCACCCTTAGGAACAGACCAGCTAGACCCCAAAATACAGCTAAAATCCACCACTGTTCAAGCAGTGCAATTATCTCAATGGATTTGGCCAGAAGTGAGTAGGCGTAAAGGTTGTGTATGAAATAAAAAGAGTTTGATGGCAAGAAACAGTAGGGACGAGAAAGAATGTAATAGAAGAAGTTCAGATAAAACAGAGAAGATTTCAGAGAGATAGAATCAATGATTGATGGCCAATAATTAATTCAGAAACAAGGGGATCACAGACAATGGTGTCGATCTGACCATTTTGTGCAGGGGTGAATCAGAAAAAGCATGATGAACAGTAGATAAAAGAACCTGCAATTCAATCTACCAGGCCGTGATCTAGGGGTTTCCACACACAAAACACCAACAGAAATTGCTATCCTGCAACTATCTTAATTTTCAACATCCAATAAAAATTTCACTACATTAGATTGCTTATCAAGCCACATGATGCACATAAAACACAGAACAGGCCTTATTTTAGTGGAAATAATCCTCCGGTTAGGTACACATATGTTGGGGCTTTGGTCCAATGAATTTTTGTTGTAATAGGCCACTTTAACGGGCCTAAAATATGGGTAGGAGGAATGAATACATAATTAATTACTTAAGTTGTGGGATCTATCTAGTAAAGTTCTATTGCTTTATTTTTAATTGTTATTGAAGAGTATTAGTTGGGTAGGATTAGATCTCTATGAGTCCAGCTTTGTTTCAAGTTATTATCTCATTATTTTAAAGTATCCTAGTTAGTGTCCTACAAGATAAGGTATTGGCTGGTGGAGTTTTAGGCTTAGTTTGACCTGTTTTGAATCCTTTATATAAGTTAGCAAGGTGTCCTGCACACAAACTTAATTAAGAATTTGGCATCTTGCCTTTAGTTCTGTGGTGATTAAGAATACTCCTGGCTTTGGTGATTCAGTAGGACCCCTGCCCCGGTGGCTAATTCCAGGAACCCTTGGGATTCCAAGGTTGGGCTATTAGTGGTGATTGCAGTCATACAGATGTTGGTGGTTCTTGATCATGTCTTTTCTTTTCTTTCTTTCATTTATTTCCCACAATTGCATATCAATTATAGTTCCTATTAAAGAGACAAACTTCTGCTATCAAATTAATGCAGGTGCAATTGACCAACTGGAACGGTTCAACCGAACCTGGATTCCCAGGCTGCAAAGAACCAAGGCCAAATTGTCTGGGGGTTTGGTCCACTGAAGGTAGCTTCTCTATTTGGGCTATTTATGTAATTTTGTTGTATTCATTTATTTTATTATGGTTAAGAAGGAGATAGGTAGGTGGGAGTAAGGGTCGAGAGTTGAGTTTGATTTGAACTATGCTTCAGTCATAGAGTCGAAATAGGTTTTCTACTTACAAGTCTTTACTTATGATTGTATATTTGTATCAAAACCATTATTCAGTTTTGGAGTTGATTGGATTGAATGGATTGTTTTCTCCATGGCTGAAATGCAAGCTTGCCGGTGATCCTTTTCTTCACCATCCCCCTGCTTGACTCAGATCTGAAACTTCCAATACAGGTCCAAACTTCCTATCTTCTCTTCTCAGGTATTCTCTACTTTTTCCATTTCTGTTTCTTCTGTTTTCTTCTGTTTCCTTACTTTCCTGCACTTGCAGAGTTGGCTGGTTTTTAGAAACTTTGTTAGAACTCAATCAACACAAATTGAATTGAGCCAAATTTGGGGCATCAATTTGCCACCTTAGGGCGACTCAAACCCCAAGTACTTAGCTCCCAAATCATCCCAGTTTGTGAGGTTGAAATCAGCAAGCAGATCTGGTTTGGGGGTATGTTATCGGTTACCCTTTAGAGGGATGGGAATTACGATTCTCCTAAAATTTCAGGTTGGAAGGAATTGATCCGAATTAGATGTCACTCAATAACGACCTGGTTCTACCACTCTCAGTTATGTCGAGAGGTAGAAGATACTTGGTCTTGAAATTCACAAAAAGAGAGTTTCATTGAAATTACTTAAAACCCATCCTATTCATACTTTGTTATGTTTTACCCCATATTTCCTGAGTATCTAAATTCACCCTTCAAAGTTTTAATTACCTTCGCATCCCCAAATTCTGTTTCTTACCCAAAAGGGATCATATATTGTTCAGAATAATTAAAATACTGTCACTGCACTTTTAACTTGAGTTGCTTATTCATCTGATGGGCACATAGCAATCCAACACAGGGTTTTGCAACCCAGGACCCCATCACGTATCTCTGGTTTCATGGGTTTTAAGAACCTAGTCTCAGAAGGATTCTCTCATTACTTCATAACTGTCCATCAGATTTAGATCATATTATACAAAATCAATCTACCGCTTCTATTATTCATTCGATTGGAATTTCGAGCTGATCAAATCGAGTTATCTGGTTTTCTCTCAGACCTGGTTCTATCCCTATATTGTGGTCTTGTCGCAAGCTAACTTCATCTCAATTCCACTGGTTCGGGATTACACTGCATTAACTTATTTATAGGTTCCTCTTGGGTTTTTAATATAATTCTTTATTCACCCAAAAAAAAAAGTTACTTATAGATTAACTAACCCCAAAATCTTCTATTCTTAGCATTGACACAACTCTAGTGACTTTCCTAAATTCCTAGACTTACTAAGAAAACAAACAACAGACACTACTAGAAACTACTTAGACTGAAAATAGAAACTAAAGAAAATTTTTTGCATATCACTGACTATCTCATAATTTGGCGGACTAGCCCACTGTAACAAAAAACCCAAGAAGAGCTATCCCATGAGCTACATAACCCATGGAGCTTTGGTTTTAGGCTTATTCAAGTCAAAATGATCAGTTTTGCAGCCTGAACTTGCATCACTAATACTTCAGAAAAACGTAATTTTTAGGGTAAATTACACAGACACCCCCTCTACTGTTGTAAAATTAACAGAACTACCCTGCTTTTTCAAAAGTTACACAGAATACCCCTATAATAATACTATCATACAACCTCACCCCCACCGTTACTTTCAAGTTAACGGCAGAGGATAATTTTTTATAAGACAAAAATACCCTTAGTTTTACCCAACAAAACCCTATTCCTCTTTCTTTTCTTCTCCACTTCGGTTTTCTTCTCAGAACGAAGTAAACTTCTGATCCAACGTTTTTCCTCTCATCAAATTTTTAATAACGGATCTCTTCTTAATTTGGTCAAGATTCAAGTTTTTTTTATCCAGATTTTCTCAAATCTGATTACATCAGCGCTACTGATCCAATCAATGGTATCATTAGCTATCTTTGCAAGTATAATGGTTTCCGGATTCTTCTTGGTTTAATTCTCTCTCAGGCAGCCTTGGTGTTCTTTTTGAGATTGTAGCAATTTTTCTGCTACTCTATTGGCGATGACTCTGCTCCTCCGATCATGACCATCACCGGTCATACCACTGTATTATTTGATTAGAATATTTATCCAGATTTTTATTTGCTTTCCTTACAGTTTGAATAACACTGCACCAGCCAAGAGACTTTTAACAGAGGAGATCCAGGAACAAAGATTGTGGGATCCTCCTCTGACCTCTCATCGCCATTAATGAAATCGACTGATTAGCAGGCAGCATAGTGGCTCACCTTGATTGAAGACGAAAGATGAAAACAGAAGTGGGGAAGAACCTGCTGAATCAAATTGGAACTTCCCATTTGAATCTCTTTCTGAAATCCCTTTGAAGCTATTGAATCTACAAATTAATGTCGGAATGTTGGTTGTTTTTCCCATGATCGATGGGCTTCAAAAGGAAGAGAGAGAGAGAGAGAGAGAGAGAGAGAGAGAGAGAAGGATACGGAGCAAAACAAAAATAGTAGTTGAAGCAGAAGAACGGTAAAAGAAAAAAGAAAAAAAAAACCAGAATAAGGATATTTTTGTGTTAAAAAAAAATTTACCCTCTGCCGTTAAGGTGAAAGTAACGGCGGGGGTGAGGTTGTATGATAGTATTGTTATAGGGGTATTTTGTGTAACTTTCATAAAAGCAGGGTAATTTTGTGTAATTTCACTACAGTAGAGGGGGGTGTCTGTGTAATTTACCCTAATTTTTATAATGAATCAACTAACCCTCATTATTACCACGATGCACATTGTGAGTAAACATTCATGCAAAAATCAATGGAATAGGTTACTGGTATGGCACTTGACCCAATTTAAGTCTTTGGGAACATGATTTGAAACAGCATTTCTGAAAATAGACGAGTGGAGGGATTTTATTAGCATTTCAGTCAACTGATAATACCATCACTCTAAAATCAACAAAAACAGTGAGGAAGAACTTCTTAATGCCCTCAGAACTGAGCAGAAATGAATTTTTTCAGAGCTTAATACAAGTTCAAGATTATACCTGTATAACGTTAACTGCTTGCTTGATTGCCCATCCAAACAAAGCAAAAATGATGAGAAAAGAGAGAGGTGAAATTTTAGTCGCATTGTCTGCTAAAACCTGAAATAAAAGAATACAATAATTCAAGTCAATCTAGGAACCTTCCTCATAAATCAATGTAGTGAAAGTGAAACAGAAGTGCAAAGAACAAGGGAAACTTACATCAATCACACTTTCAGACTGCTTTTTAGCCAGAAGGAAAAGTATGAGGTAAATGACCTGCCCATCAGACACCAGTTCTATTAATAAATAGTGAATCAAGATCTCTCTCATAGTTGTCAAGGCGTCGCCTAAGCGTCTAAGCGGTTTATACAGGCCTGGGCGCCAGGGCGCCTTGTGTACATAAGAAAGGCGGTCACCCAGGGTGCCTAGGTCGCCTTGGACGCCCAGAATGCCTGGGCGGCCATCTTTTTCTCATATTTTTCCATGATCTTTGAATTTTATTTAGGAGATTTATTAGGCCAGACAGGAACAACATTTATCAGACAGTACTTATTTATGACTAACATCATTTAAGTAAATGTTTTCATTTACTTAAGATATTATTCATTAATAAACAAATACCTCCCTATTTGAATCCAATAAAAATAGTCTAAAATTCAAATTCCAGAATGATAAAAAATCAACCCCCCAATTCAAGAACAAAAACCATATTTTTGGGTGCGAGGACGATTTTCAACTTTTAAATGCTAGGCTTTTTTCTAAATATAAAAATTCTATAAATTTTATTATAATAAATCATCACTAAAAACCAAGAGTGCGCCAAAATAATCTTTTGCTTTGATGCCCAAAAAATAATTTACATTCAGACGACTTTAAATAGCATTCCCGTATTCCGAACAAGGTTTGACCGGAATGTAACTCCTTCATTATAACTTGGATTCAAGCAATCTCGGATTTGTTGGAAAGCTGATTATGCTAGCTTTGCTACAAATTTGAGATTGCTTGAATCTAAACTATATTAAAGGAGTTACGCTCCGATCAAATTCGTTAAAAGTACGCAAATGTTAGTCATAAATAATTGTTTACTTAACTCTAGACACAATCCCAGGTCTTAGTGTACACTAGCAAACTTGGGTCCATATTACATATTAATTAAGTTATGTCTTAAATGTTGATTATTTATGTAAAATGTTGCATATATATAAACATTAATATTTTAGAAATAAAAAAAAAATGCACTGGGAACGCCTTGGTCTCCTAGGCAACGCCTAGGCGCCTAGGATGGCCTCAAACGCCTTGGATCGCCTTGACAACTATGATCTCTCTTAAGGAGATAAGCTGAATTAGTCACCTCGGATGCCACACAGCAATAAGCCATAAATAACCGGTTTCCATAGTATGCTTTGAAAAGCCAATTAGTACTGTCTTTAACATCTTTATGACTAGCTTTACCTGATAGGAAAGTACTGCAACAACAGAGCAATATTTATTTAAAATTCGTAACCATAAAAAAGACAAGATACGGGTTCTAAAGATTCACCATAAATCTGCTAAAGGTAGAAACATCTCCCAGGAAAAAGGTTCCATTTCTTTAGCAAACCTCTAGATATAATAAAGTGGGTGCAGATATCTGAGCATCGTACCTATACATTTGCAGCCAATGGCTAGCAATATCTAAAGCAAGCAAGAACAAGAAAACCAATCCAGGACTGCATAAAAATGAGGACTAAATTAATCATGATAAAAATTTGTAAGAAATACTAAGCACAAAGTTAAATGTTACAAGGGAAAATCTCAACCTATAAAATTGGGAGAGGATTGCCAACAGACAAGCAGTGCTAACCCTGTAACAGGAAATATAAAATCAAAATAGCCTCAAAACATTATGGAACTAAACTCTCAATTAATGTAAACTGCGATTAAAAGAAAAAAAGAGTGTTGTATGGATAGAAGAGTCTGGATTAAAACAAAAAGTACCTGTCCGTCACCATGTCCAAAACAGCTCCAAAAGTAGAAACTGAATCAGGGAATGAGAGAGATAAGAGTCAAATGCAATGCTCAAACGGTTACAGTAATAAATATCTATCAATGTCAATAGCAGCTTATAGAAGGTTGTAAGATCATAACAGAACATCAAATAATGAAAGGATAGAGAAACTTACACCCTTCACATCAAAAGAGGAAAAGAGGAAAACAAATGGAATATTTTGCTATTCCTTTAAATTTAAGATTCTCCAAAATTTCAAGAAGAAGCATTACAAAGAATACAAAGAAGACAATACATAAAATCATTTTAGTAATTTACTGAACTTAAAGTCATCTAGCAATTGAAGAAGAATCTTTCAAATTTAAGGTCATTTAGAAGCTCAACAAAAACAATAAATTTTTGGAACCCATGCAATCAATTCATAAACCCACCTTTACACCACCAGTCCCAACCTAACATTAGAGTTTAGATCTTGCTCAAGGATGAGCTCTCATATACACACAAAATAGATCAATGAAACTATCATTACTACAACCGAAAAGACAGCCAATATGACTGTCCTCTTAAGCTGTTGAGCTCCTCAACAAACTGTCATACAAAGACATTTCAAAATTTGACATTCAACCACAGGTCTACAACCATGACAACAACAACAAAGCCTTATCCCAACAAAATGAGGTCAACTACATGGATTCTTGTCCTCCAATCAGCTATGTTCGATAACTTACTTGAAACAAGGCCTAATCTATGCACATCTTTCCACACCACCTCCCCTAAAGTCTCATCTTAGGTCTACCACTAGCTCTTTTAGATCTTTCAATCTGAATCAAATCACTCCTCCGTACTAGAGCATCTAATGGCCTTCGTTAGACATAGTCATACCATCTCAAACAATTTTTTCATAGCTTATCATGTATCAGTACTACTCCCAAATCAGCTCTAACACAATCACTCCTTATCTTGTCCTTCTTAGTTTTGCCACGCATCCTTCTCAACATCCCTATCTCATTTTCAACTACACTAAATTTATCTATATGATGCTTCTTAACTGCCAAACATTCTGCACCATACTTCATAGCCAGTCGAACGACTGTTCTACAAAACTTCCCTATGTTTTAAAGGAATTCATCGATCACACAGCACTATAGACACACCTCTCCACTTCATCCATTTTATTTTAATCCTATTTGAAACATCATCTTCTATATCACCTTCTTTAATTATGATTGAACCTACAACAAAAACAAAGTTTTATCTCAAGTAGATGAGGTCAGCTACATAGATTCTTGACCTCCAATCAGCTCTGTTCGATGTTATACTTGAAACAAGACCTAAACTATGCATGTCTTTCCTCACTACCTCCCCTTAAAGTCATCTTAGGTCTACCCCTTTGATGCAGTCCAAGTTACCCAAGAAGACCAAAGGAAGGAATATGCCAAAATCAAACCAATAACCAGAAACACTGTTCATGGTACTGTTCATGTGAACAATACCAATAGAATTTTTAGAAAGTTGTCTTCTTTCTAAATTCAATAAGTAGATTTATTTCCATAAAATTAGTCATTACTTTTGTTTCCTAAGATTGGTTATCATATGAATCAATCATAGATATTATTTGTTTTGGAAACGTTCCTAAAAGTTATAAAAGAAAGTTTCTTTTTTTTATTTTTGACATTCTTTCTAGGAACCAATCCTTCTATTTTTGTATTACCTTTTAGCATTATAAATAAAGAGGAAGAAGATGCTGGCAACAGAATTGGCCAAAGTTTATGATGCAAGCCAAGGTCCGTTGGATTAGGAATCTTCTTAGGATTTAATTTAGAAATCTTAGCAATTTTTAATTCTACACGATTTAGGTTTATTTTAGAAGAGGCATGGAGAACATGATAGAGCCCACGATTTTGTTTATTTGCTTATTTTATTTTTCATTTAGTTAGGAATTTTAACAAGACTGTGATTCCTAATAAATAAACACACTTCTAGTAGTTAGAAGCTAATTAGGTTTAGGAGTCTTTATTTTGTTTTTATTGGAATTATCTTGTGGGGCCCTTTCCCCTTTATACGTGGACTATTATTTAGGTTTGAGTTGTTTTAGCTTTTTTTATTTGTAGTCAAATTTAGAGTTCTTTTCCAATTAGGATTGTAAGTTTATTTAAAAACAATTTTATTAATGAAATTAATTAATGAAATTATGATAAAATGATGAATTGTAAAAGAAAAAAAAAATGAAAGCTCATGGCTTCTCTCTCTTCTCTGGTAAGATCTCTCTCATCCCCCATGTTTCCATTCATTTCTTCTCTTTGAGTTTCCTTTCTCCCTTGCTTCACTTCCTCTCTTTGAGTTCCCTTTCTCCCTTGCTATTTCGACAACTTCTTTCTCCCCTTTTCTCTTGGTGGTTTCCTAGATATCCTCTATCCCAGTTTCAGTCTTTCTCTTCGAAATTCCTTTTCCATTAGTTTATGATTAAATTCCCAACCGAAACTTCTATTCTGTTCATTCCCGTTTTCAGATGATAGTAGCTTTTTCAAAAATTCATAACTTCAAATTTGAATATGTTATCAAGCACATCTTACAATACTTCCCCTCTAAGTTTGAAGATATTCCAACGGCTGGATTCTGAAATAAGTAATTTTTTCTACTATTATACAATTCAAGTTCTATTAAAATACTTGTTAAAGACCTACAGGCAAGATTGTAATTATTCCACTCGTTGGATCAAGCTCATCTTCTGGAATATTGTTCTCCATATCATAAGGATCAAGGATCCCAATTTTTGAAGCATTTTTACAATCAAATTTGAAGTTGAAAAATTATTTATCTAAATCAATAACTCTTGTTTGTTATTAAAAGTAAAATTGGGGTTGGACTATGATAAGATCCTACAGCAAAGAAGGATAATTGATTTAAATGTGTTGAAAACCCCCTTTACCATCAATTAATGCAGTCCAAGTTACCCGAGAAGACCAAAGGAAGGAATATACCAAAATCAAACCAACAACCAGAAACACCGTTCACGGTACTGTTCACATGAACATACCAACAGAATTTTTAGAAAGTTGTCTTCTATCTAAATTCAATAAGTAAATTTATTTCCATAAAATTAGTCGTCAGTTTTGTTTCCTAAATTTGTTTTGTTCTTTAAGATTGGTTATCATATGCGTCAGTCATAGATGTTATTTGTTTTGAAAACTTTCCTAAAAGTTATAAAGGAAAATTTCTCTTTTTTATTTTTTGACATTCCTTATAGGAACCAATCCTTCTATCTTTTGTATTTCCTTTTAGCATTATAAATAAAGAAGAAAAAGATGCTATCAAAAGAGTTGGCCAGAGTTTACTATTCAATTCTGGTTGAGTCTCACTGATTGTGAGACCTAACCGAAACTTCTATTTTGTTCATTCCCGTTTTCAAATAATATTTTTTTTGAAAATTCATAACTACTTCATCCATGGTTGGATCATTTTCAAATTTGGGTATTATTATCAAGCACATCCTAGGGTACTTCCCCTCCAAGTTTGAAGACATTCCAACGGCTGGATTCTGAAATAAGTAATTTTTTCTATTGTTATATAATTCTGATTCTGTTAAAATACCTGATTGAGACCTACGGACAAGATTGGTTTCGATCTCACCCGTTGGATCAAGCTCATCTTCTCGAATATTGTTCCTCATATCATAAAGATCAAGGATCTCAAATTTTGAAGCATTTCTTACAGTTATATTTGAAGTTAGGAATTACCAATTTAAAGTTTGTTGTTAAAGGTTAAATTTGGGTTGGACTGCGATAAGATCCTGCAACAAAGAAGGGTAATTGAATTGAATGTGTTGAAAACCCCCCTTTGTCATCACTCTAGCTCTTTTAGATCATTCAATCTGAATCAAATCACTCTTCCGTATTGGAGCATCTAATGGCCTCCATTGAACATGATTGTACCATCAAACTACTTTCTCGTAGTTTATCATATATTGGCACTACTCCAAAAACAGCTCTAATACGATCATTCATTACCTTACCCTTTCTAGTTTTGCTACATCCATCTCAACATCTTCATATAAGTCACACTAAGTTTACTTATATGATGTTTCTTAACTACCAACATTTCGCACCATATATCATAGCTAATTGAATGACCGATGCAAGCCGAAAGAAGAGAGAAGGGCAGAAGTCGAAGAAGTCTAGAGATCTCAACTATAGAATTACCTTGACTTTATCTCTATGTTAGTTAGGATTTTATTCTCATTTAGTTTCCTAATTAAGTTGAGACTCTATTCCTATTGTTAAGTTTCCTAAGAAGTAGTTTAGTTAGTTTAGGAGCCTTCGCTGCTTGGAGACTAAAACTTACCAAAATTTAAGTTTCTTATTTTTATGTTTTAAGAAGCTTCCTAATTTATAAAGGAAGTTAGCTTTCCTTAATTCTAGTTTGTAATTTCCTATTTAATATTTACGGTTTCAAACCTATAAATAAGAAAGGAAGTAGCGGCAACGACTAGAGTTTTTCTAGAAAATTAAAAATAATTAACCTCGGTTGAGCCTCACCAAGTTCCGAGACTCAACTTCTTGTTCCTCTTTCTTTATATTTTAACTCTTGTTTTTGAGATACAAACATACTACACTGGCTGGTGACATAGACCTCCTCCAGATCCATTGAGTTCCCTTGATAAACTACTACCAAACTACAGAAGCAATCAATCATCTTCCAAATTTAGAACACTAATAGGTTCAGTCAACTTTCGGGCACAACTTTAACTTTTCTCAAATCTTCTTCAACTTCGGAAAAGTGTTCATAAGTGTTATCAAGGACTTCTATTCTGACAGTCAGATTTCGAGATAAGTAATTTTTTTAAATTACTTTTTTCTGCAGATTTTTGTTGGACTGAATGGCAATTCTATAGCAAAGAGGATTGCTAAATTAAATTTTCTTACACCTCTTTGCCACCAATAACTGTTCTATAAATTTTTCTTTAAGTTTTAAAGGAATACACCGATCACACATCACTCAACATGTACATCTCCACTTCATCCATCCTATTTTAATCATCGGTGAAACATCATCCTCAATATCACCTTCTTTAGTTATGATTGAACCTAAATACCTAAAATAATCAATTTTTTGTATCTCCTCCCATGAATTTTCAACACCTCATTATCCGTCCTTGTGTAACTAAATTTACACACTATATACTCCGTCTTTGTTTTACTTATCTTAAAACCCTTTGATTGCAATGTTCATCTCCATAGCTCCAACATAGTGTTAATCCTTGCTTTTGTGTCATCGATCAAAACAATGTCATCAGCAAAAAACATGCATCAAGGAAGTTCATCTTGATTGTCTCTGGTTAAATCATCTATAATGAGGGCAAATAGATAAGTGTTTGAAACTGATCCTTGATGTAACCCAATTGTAATTGGAAATTCTCTATAATGACCCCACGGTTTCTCACACTAGTCACCACATTATAATACATATCATTGACTATGTCCACAA
The DNA here is from genome assembly GCA_028583415.1 of Protea cynaroides. NCBI lineage: Eukaryota > Viridiplantae > Streptophyta > Magnoliopsida > Proteales > Proteaceae > Protea > Protea cynaroides. The sequence goes on along the minus strand of CM053275.1, from coordinate 83,800 downwards.
ATTTGCTAAAAACACTTAATTTCTCTAGTACTTGAATCTATCATAAGCTTTTTCAAGGTCAATAAAGACCATATGAAGGTTCTCCTTGCCTTCTCTAAATTTTTTCATAAGTCTTCTAAGCAAGTAAATAGTTTATATAGTGTATGCCCTAGCATAAAACCAAACTAGTTCTCCACAATAGTAGTTTCTTGTCTCATGCGGGTTTCAATAACTCTCTCATAGTTTTATAGACGACTCATTAGTTTTATGTCTCTATAATTATTGCAGCTCCGAATATCACATTCATTCTCATAAATCGGAATCATAAAACTTCTCAATTCATTTGACATTTAATTTGTACTCATAAGTTTATTGAACAGCTTAGTTAGCCAAGATGCTCCATAAATTCCTAAGCTCTTCCAAACTTTAATTTTGCATATATATCTTTCAAGCTTTTTTTTTAACTCAAAAGTGTGGGCCTGATTTTTTGCCTCCATTCATCCTCCTTCAAGCTTTTTTTTCTTAATTCTACTACTTCAATTTTACATATATATCTACAACATGTGGTGCCATGGTGGGTAATGTAGTTTTCTGAGACACTATTACTCAAAATGTCTTCACTTAATAGTATGTAGAAATAATCATTCCATCAATCTATAATGTCTACCATCTGCACTTTAAATACATCTAACATGGTCTAAATCTCTATTCTCCATTTTCCTCCTCATAGCTATTTTATAGATAGTTTTTTCTCCTTCCTTTCTGTTAAAATTGTTATAAGGATCTTCATATTTCTTTACCTATATTTTTCCCACAAACTTTTTGGCTTCAATTCTGGCAAGTCTATACCTCTTTAGATCATGTCTATCCTTAGTCGTATCTTAAAACTATCTTTACATGACTGAAATAGTACCTAAAATAATCACTTCTTTGTATCTCTCATTCATCAATTTTCACCACCACATTATAACGCTGTGTGACTAAAATTACACACCATACACTCAGTCTTCCTTCTACTTATCTTAAAACCCTTGGATCCCAATGTTGACCTCCATAGTTCCAACTTGACGTTAATCCATGCTTTTGTCTCACCCACCAAAACAATATCATCGAAAAAAAATACACCAAGAAACTTCATACTGAATCTCAAGTTAAATCATTCATAAACGAAACATACAAATAAGGGCTTAAAGCTGATCCTTGATGTAATTCAATTGTAATTGAAAATTCTCTACCTTGAACCCCCATGCTTTTGTATCACCCACCAAAACAATATCATCAAAAAAAAAAACATACACCAAGAAACTTCATAATGAAAGCATACAAATAAGGGCTTAAAGCTGATCCTTGATGTAATTCAATTGTAATTGAAAATTCTCTACCTTAAGCCCCCTGAGGTTCTCACACTAGTTACCACATTATAATACATATACTTGACTATGTCTACATATTTGCTCGAAAAACTTCTTTTCTCTGGTACTTGCCAGACTAACACTCTAGGGACTCTATCATTAGCTTTTTCTAGGTCAATAAAGACCATATGAAGATCTTTCTTGCCTTCTCTAAATCTTTCCATAAGCAACCTCCTACACAAATAAATACTTCTCTCATGGGTCAACTGGCATAAAATCAAACTAGTTCTCCATTATAGTAGTTTCTTGTCTCATTCAAGTTTCAATAACTCTCTCTCCCATAGTTTCATAGCATAACTTCTCTCATAGTTTTATAGTAGAATAAATTTCAGCTACCCCCCATAATAGTTTCAAAACATCACCTACCACCCATACGTTTCAAAAAACATCAACTACCACCAAACATTTACCACCGTTAATCAAATAGGTCCATTCCGTTAAACCAATTCCGTTAGTTGTTGATGTCATCAAAAAAGAATGTGAAACGGACTATAATACCCTAATAAATAAGTCAAAAGATTTTTTTACCCTCACTCACATAACTGACCCTCTTAGCAAAAAAAAAAAAAAAAAAAAAGAAAACTAAACCTAAACCTAAGCCCGACTTCAACGGAAGAAATCAGAGGAAAGAAAATTTGTTCAATAGTCTCCACTCTCCACCGACGACGACGCAGTGGTGTTCTTCCCCATCACCTACGAGCTGGAGTCGTGTTTGAAGGTATGCTCTATACTCTCAATCTCTCGGGTATGCTCTATACTCTCAATCTCTCGGCTTCTCTCCATCGGTGGTTTTCCCAAGGCCTGAGCCTCCCTCTGTTTCTGTTTCTCTGTCTCTGGTTCTATCTCTCCGCCTCCGTACTCTCCCTTTCTTCTCTGGGGTTTCTCCACCGAGGACCGAGCCGTAAACGGATCTCGTGAGTCCACCGAGGTTAGTGTTTCGCCTCCCCGCAGGGCCGGGTCTTGTTTTAATTTCATTTTCGTTGATGGGTTCCTTAGAACTTCGTACTTTTACAACGTATGGTGATCTGTTTTAAGAAATTTGATTGTGATCTGTTTTTGCGATGTTTCTTGGAATGGGTTTAAGAGAAAGAGGGAAGAGGGAAAAACCCCAGTCTCTTTTGCTGTTCAAAAAATTGATTTATTTTATTGACTATTTTATTTGCGGGATCGTGTGTTATTCGCAGAGTTGCATTTCGGTTCATCCGATGAGTTTCAGAGAGAAGGAAGAGCTTTTTTCTTCTTCATCCGTTCGGGTTGTCGGTCAAGAAAACTTGGGTCCCGGAGATTTACTATGGAACCAGAATTATTTTAGTAATTTTATTAGTTTTTAAAAAATTTCAATTAAAAACATAAAGGCTAAAATGGTCTATTACTAATTTTCGTCACCTCCGTCAATTACTTGGGTGTAGTTGATTTTTTTGAAAAGTATGGGTGGTAGGTGATGTTTCAAAACTATTATGGGGGGTAACTGAAATTTTTCCTTTTATAGTATGGCTCATTAATTTTATGTCTCTATAGTTGTTGCGACTCAATATCACCTTTTGTTTTTATAAATCAAAATCATAACGTTTCTCCTCCATTCATTTGGCATTTTCTTTGTACTTTATGTTTATTAAATACCTTAGTTAGCCAAGATACTCCATAAATTCCTAAGCTCTTCCAAACTTTTATTGAAACCTCATATGGGCCTAATGCTTTGCCTACATTCATCCTCCTTAAAGCTTTTTTTTTTTTACTTCTATCACTTTAGTTTTGCATATATATCTACAACCTGTGGTGTCATGGTGGGTAATTGATGCAGTCCAAGAAGAGTTGATGTAGGCCGAGTGTATAAGAGAAGGGACCGAAAGCCACCACCTAGGCCAGGCCCAACCTAGTCGATCCAGCCAACCAGATTCATCACCGCCAGCCCAATCTGTATCAGATCCTTCTAGTTAGAGTCGTCAGCAGTAGTAGCCCTATTTATTAGTTTTAAAAGTCTTATTTCTTTTCTAAATCATAGGCTAGTTAGTTTAAAAGTTTTAATTACTTGGAGACTAAGTATTTCCTTGATTTTAGTTTCCTAAAACCGTTAGAAACCTTTCTATTTTCCAGTTTTGGAAACGTTCTCTTCTTTTGTTTAGGAAACTTCCCATTATATAAAGGAAATTTAGTTTTTAGTTTCAATTGAGAACTTTCCTATCTTGTGTAATGTTTCAAGCTATAAATAAAATATAAAAGGGCTGGCGACAGAGGTAGATTTTCCAAAAAAAAAAAGCAAGAGTCAAAGCTCCTATTTTTTTCTGGTTGAGTCACCACGATCATCAAACTCAACCAACTATTGTTCTTTTCGGTTATTCTGTTCTCCTTTAATTTTATTAGATATTTTTGAAGCTCATCGGCGACATTGACCCTTACTAAATAACATCAAATCCTTGCTGGAATTAAAGAAGATCAATTAATTTTGAAGCTCATCTAGGCCTGGTGGCATCTTGTACAGCCACCTTGCAGTAGCAGTGGTTGTCTCAATACTCTCTTGATCGACTCCAAATTCCTACACATGTTCATAATTAAAGTTAAGAGGATCTCCTATCAATTTCAAGGGTGTTCAATGACTGGATTCTAAGATAAATTTGATTTTCCTTTAGTTTATCAAATCTGTTTTTTGTGATTGGGCTATGTAAGATCCTGTAGCAAAGAGGGATTGTCAATTAGGCATATTTTGAAACCCCTTTGCCATCAGTAATGTAACCTTCTGGGACACTATTACTCAAAGTGTCTTCATTTTATAGCTTGTAGAAATAATCATTCCATCTCTTTTTAATATCTTCAACATTTACTCCAATTAGCACTTTTAATACATTTAACATGACCTACAGCTCTACTCTTCCTTTCCCTCCTCTTAACTATTTTATAGATAATTTTTTCTCCTTCCTTTGTGTTCAGAGAGTTATAAGGATTTGCATATTTCTTCGCCTTTACTTTTCCCACAATCTTTTTCGCTTCAATTCTGGCAAGTCTATACCATTTTAGATCTACTATATCTTTAGTCTTTTGCCATGTCTTACAACTATCTTTCTTAGCTTTAATGGTTACTTAAAACTCATCATTTCACATTGTAGTAGTGTCTCCCTCAAAGTCTCTCTCCTTGTTTAACCACATTATCTATAAAAGCTTTCAAGTTATTTTCTTTTAAGGTCCACCACCTTATTATAGGGCAAAAAAATCTAACATTTCTTACGATTCAACGTAATGAGACACATATCCATGACGTAATCTATGTTGATTGGTTAGGCTCTCCCCTAGTATAACTTTATAATCCTTACATAACAACCTATGGACATTCTAACTATAAAGAAATCTATTTGGCTAATATGATGCCCACTTTTGAAGGTGACTAAATGGTCCTCCCTCTTTTCAAAGTATGTGTTTACAATGGATAAATCATAAACCATAGCAAAATCTAAAATTGAAGTCCCCTTCTCATTCCTCACTCCAAAACCATATCCTTATTATACACTTTCATAACCTCTACGATCTCGCCCTACATGTCTATTCATATCATCCTCTATTATAATATTTTCTCCATGTCCAAAACTTTGCACTAATCCATCCATGTTCCCAAAATTGTAGCTTACTACTTGCATCCAATCCTACTTGGGTGCATAAGCGCTAATTATATTGCCTATCTGACATACTTCTAAATCTCGGTGAAATCTCAGAAATTTTGATCTTCTTGAAATCTCAAAATTTTGGAATTCTCAAAAATTCTCAGACCTCACAGATACATGGTGGTTGAAATCCAAGATTTAAAACCTTCCTATCTCTTTCTCCATCACCAACTTGAGAGTTATAATCCTATCACCGTATCTTTTAACATCCACCACATCATTATCCACTATTATACCCACTCAGTTGCTATTATATTTATCCCTCGTATACCAAAGTTTAAAGTCATCCAACTCTTTAGCTTTTTTACCCTTCCATCTAGTATCTTAAATGCAAGCTATTTTCCTTCTTCTCCTAATAGCATCAATCAATAATGTTGGAAATCATATGTTCCAAGATGCTAATGTAATCCTATGCTTATGGACGAGCTTCTTTACATACACTCATCCACAGTCACAATTTGACATTACTGACCACAAAACGGTGTATACTCTCTCACCATCATTTGATGTGCTTACCAATGATGCCAGCACAAAAATGAGTCGAAACCACCCAGCAACAGCAAATATGTATACTATAATTCTTAAAAATTTGGATCAAATGCTTCTTTAGTAAAACATCCAATTTACAAGAAGACAACAAAGATGACAAATAAGAACAGCTGAATATCAAATAAACTGTTCACCAAACACAACTTCCAGCAAAGAAAAATCAATTATGAGACAATATAAATTAAATATAATTGGAACCCATATCTTGGCTTAGGCTTAAACCCTTAAGAACACAGCATTGAAGTGAAAAATATTGTTCCCCTAAGAAAAGTTCAAGCATCTTCTTTATCAAATTTAACGATAAAATTCAGTTGATAATATTGCGAGGGATGTGGGAGGTTAAAATAAAAGTTACAAACACAGCCATTCTCAAAGGATACTCACATTTTAACTCTTCCAGATTCCTGACTCCTTCAATTCCCATATTTCCTTCCAGTCATAATTGTTATGGATATGATGCCCTTGTGATTATGCCAATAACTAAATTAAGATTCTCCTATTCTAGAACTTGCTAAATCAATTCCAGTACCGCTTGAATTTGGAAATTTCAGGATAACCTATACATTTTTGTTGATGATAGAAGCATAAATTGGATCCAACCATACCTTGATTGAACTTGCGGGCAAACCAACCATCTAAACCATCGCATACAAAGCTGAAACCACATGTATTGACTTATAAGCCAAGGAAAGGCTATAGAATTTAGAAAGTTCAGGCATTTGATTAGAACCTGACGAAATAGAGAATAGAGAACAGTCTTCTGTTGGAGAAGCATAGGGCGAAAGCAATGCAGTTTAAGACAATTCTTATGTATCCTGCACCCCCATGCAAACAGAAATCATCTGTTAAACTTGTTCATAAGATAATGGCAATAGAAGTGATATAAAAGGCAAGTTCATCAACTATCAATGCTGCTAATTGCATCATTTCACAGTAAGCTCTGACCCAAAATGGGAATGTTTGAAACATAGAGCAGGCAAATCTTAATTGTTTCAAATTTAATACATTTTTAACTACGTCAGAAGTATGTAAGCGTTAGGCAATAACATCATTTATGCCAACATTCACTAGTAACAAGCCTACCAACGATGTTGGGGATATAAAGGTACACAGACAACGTTCTCTGTTTGGAACTTTTAGCCATTGCAGAAATTAAATTGCAAAATAACGCATCAAATTCTTCACGCATCCACCATCAATTCTCCCCTGCATGTATATTGGCAAAAAAAAATTATTATAAATAAATAAATAAGTAAAACTATCGATATGCAATTATCATAAACAACATCTAGGCATTTTATATGACTTGGAGGCAAAAAGGCCCATTTCAGTGCCACAGTTTACCATTTTTTGCGTGGAGCAAAATAATATGGAGTCTATGAACAAATTAAAGCCTCGGTCAATGCTGATTGCTTCCCTCCTCAGGGTTGTTCTGACTAGCCTTTAAATCTATTACCATGAAGTCAATTAAGCCCTCAAGTTTATGAAGATAATGAGAAGATGCTGAAATATAAATGATAGCAGACAGGTGGACCATGTGATTTATGGCCAAGACCATATACAATTGTACCAACTACCAATAAAGGAATTACCTGTTGAACGTATCTTGGGTGTGATAGAATGCAAAGAGACAGGAATCAAGGCCTTGGAAGAGAAGCCTAAATTGTACAAGTAAGTTCTTCCAAATTTTGAATAGCGTTTCATCCATGGTTCTCAAGGCGCCAAGACTAACCAAGGCACTAGAGGCCTGACGGGGAGCCTAGACGACCAAGGCGCCCAATTTTTCAAAGAATCACAAGGCCGCCTGGGCCCCTAAGCAGAGTCTGGACGACGCCTTGACAACAATGGTTCCATAACTAGAAATGGAAATGAAAGAGGTATTAGAAGAAGAACGAAGAAGAATAAAGAAAAGAAAGAAGAAGAAGATGAAGGAAGAAAAAACAGGAAAGAAGACGAGAGAATACAGAATAAGAAGAAAGAAATAAAGTA
>CM053275.1:30907-75721 GCA_028583415.1 Protea cynaroides | reverse complement strand
TGTATTATTTACCAACCTCTTAAGGTGACTATTATGCAATTGGAGTTAACCTCTTAAGAGAGATCGTTATGTTCTTGTTTCCATCCTTGTTTTAGAGTAGGCATCTCTTTTGATTTCTGAGCCTCCAATGGTTTCCTTGAGAAGTATTATTCCTTCCTATAAGTTTGATATTGTGTTTTTTTCAAGGCTCTGTTTGTTTTCATGAAAAATGATGGGAAAAGAAAATTGTCTTGTAAAATGGGATTATTTTCAGCATTTGTTTTAAAGCAAAATGCATTGAAAAATAGAAAATTTTTACATTGATGATAATTTTCATGTAAAATATCGTTTGTGTAGAAAATTTTACTATAAAACAAACAAAACATTAATTAAATTACCGACTTTAGCTGAAAAAAAAACCAGAAATCTAATTCTTGTTAGAAAACAATGCCCTATAAAAAGCAACCAAAAAAAAGAAAAAGAAAAATGTCTTTTGTTTGCATCTGAATACCATAATCTATAGGAAGATAATTTATGATTAGGTTGATGCATGTTGGGATTAATGTCTTTTGATGGTATTGTTTGGATTACATGTTAAGATTAATCCCTTTTGATGGTATATGTTTGGATAACTTATATTTGGTTGTGGGATAATTTTTTGAAGTAATTTTGATGAGTTTATTTTTATTCTGGAGGTTGAACTTTAACCATTAATTGCCTAATCTGTTGCCGTGATGAACTTGAGTTGAATTTTGTACAATATCTATTACACATTTGTTTGGGTTCGACACATTTCTTTGCTTTTATTATTGTGGCTGCTGATTTTTGTTAGGCATTTCTTATCGGTGCTCACCTCTCATTACTTCGTACTGGTTCCTACTGCAGTTGAAAGTGTTTACGTTCAGATTTGCTTGTACACAATGGTCAATGCTACGAAGGGGCTGTACATTTGGTATGCTTTTCCTTTTTTCCCTTATAAATTTAGTGTCAAAGTCCTCCTTTCGCCTATTTTAGTTAGAATACAACAAGGTCGTTACATTCTGAATTATGATCATGGATGATGGGCCTTGCCTCTTTAGATATTGAGTAATGTATTTCCTCATCAACTAGAAAGGCATTGTAGGGTATCTCTTAGATGGGTCAAACTCGTTATTTGCATCACGCCGCCACCCAAAGGGTTCCAAGAATCCTAACCGTCAAGATAGCTGTTGCTTTTGTATTCTATTGACTTTTGAGTTTTTTTTGCTCTTTTTTTTTTTTTTTGATACAACACTGCCTGTTGAAAGACGTTCCATTAATTATTTATTTGAATGGGTAGTGTCTACTTCTGGGAGGTGCTGTAATGGTTGTTTAAGCAACCATTTATTCATGTTTTTCATTGACATACCCATGGCACAATTCATCATTAATTTGAATTCTTCATTTCCAGCTTCACAGAAGTTTATAGTACATGTGTTTGGTAGCTTTCCTTGTCTAAACACAACCCCATGTAGCTGAAATGATTTGGTCTGCCATTGTGGAATTTAGAGATCATAATTCTTATGAGAAACCTCCCTGATCCCTGATCCTTGGTACATGATCCATGATCCATGATCCATGATTGTTATTTGTGATCTGTGATCCTTGGCTGCCTATTCATGTTTATTTCTTTCATTGACATACCCATGGCATAGTTTGTCATTAATTTGTATTCTTCACTTCCGGCTTCACAGAAGTTTGTAATACATGCGTTTGATAACACTCACTTGTTTTTTACAGCCCTATGTAGCTGAAATTATATAATCTCATTTCTCCATCGAACTTGAAGTATTAAAGCTTAGGGCTTCGAGAAGATATTGTTTTTTCTTTCATAATTAGGTTTGTTGGTTGGTTGGTGCAGCTAATTAATGATATATTTGTTGGAGAAAGACCTATCCCACTTACAAATTGCTTTTTATCTGGGCTCCACCTATACTTTGCTTTCTGATTTGTATGTTATTTTAGTAAATGATTTGGCTATATTATCTTTATTTGGACCATGTTTGAGGGTTCAGGAGAAAGCAAAGAATTTTTGACAACTTATTCAATTGAATGTAATGTTGATGGGAAATTACACGAAAACCAAATAGAAAACCAATCGAAAAAAATCAGAAATCCATTTCTCCTTATAAAAAAAAACCACAAAAAGAAAAAGAAAAGAAAAAGAAAAAGAAAACTTCTCTGCATTTCAATACCGTATTCTATAGGAAGAGAATTTACGCTTAGGTTGATGCAGGGTTTGGGATTAAAGCTTATTGATGGTATATGTTTGGATTACATGTTAAGATTATGTCTTTTGATGCTTATTTGATTTGCTTGGTTTGGTTTGGGTAAGTGTCTAATATGGTTTAGGGTTCAGGATTCAGTCTAACTTTAGACTATTTTGTTTAGTTGAAGAGTCTTTTAGTGCCTTCCTAACTAGAAAATTCCACATCACTTAAGGTACCCCCATTTGCCTTAAGAAAAACTATAATAGATGGCCTTGAGGGATCCCCATGATTCTTTGGAGAGCCGAGACTTCGTACAAATCCTCTAAGAAGCATGAGAGTTGGAATAGTTGATGTGACCTAAGTTGAGAGGACCTCACATTGCAAGCCCTTTGTATGGGGGTAAAAAGGTAGGTAGGTTACCTTTTTCTCTTTCTACAATTTGAAAACATATTTAGTGAATAGGGAGGGTGGATAATATAATATTCATGTTTTATTGTTTTTGAAAATAAAACAAATGTTTTTGTATGAGTAGAAATATATTGGAGATTGCGAGGATCAAGGTGAGTTTAGGTTTACAATTTTGTCAAAGTAGATAAAGTGTATAAGGCCGCAAGCTGGATCGGAGGTATGCATTATATTTCTTATCTTTCAAAAGCAGGGTGGTACAAGCATGCCTAATTTTAATTTACGCTTAAACATGTCTAATTCACTTTCCAGTCATAATAATGACATGCGGGTAGTTTGACCCTGAATTGGAGTGAACTTAATAGCGATGTTAATATTTTTTGTACTGTCATTGAAATATGTAACTTATATATAGTTATGAACTGAAAGTCACTGGTTACAGTGACTACACTTTTATCGATAATATATTCGGAATGTTGCTAAAAGTTTAGAACATTAAGGTTTAGGGGATTAATGTTTTTGGTGTTTTCGGAATTGAGGTTTTTGGGTTTAGGGGTATGTGTTGGCTAAAAGTTTAGAACATTAAGGTTTAAGGGTTTGAGGGGTTGAGGGTTTGAGGGGTTGAGGTCGATCAATGGAAATCAGCACAAGTTGCAAATTAGAACGTATTCATATATAGGTCGATCAAGGGTAAAATTTCCATTTAGAGGATTACCAAAGCCAAAGCAAGGAACCAAGAGAGGAATCTTAGTATGGCAAGCACTGACGCTTAAATTGAACGACATTTGGGGGGAGTCGGCCGGATTTGGGCATCTAGCAGGTACGATTTTTCCTCTCTCGCTCCCTGTTTCTCCTAATCACTTCACCTTCCTTTCTTAATTTCTGAAATCCCTCTCCAACCTTCAATACTTTGACCAAAAGAATTCAGATGCCCTTTATTTATTTCTTCGTCAATCCTCAGTTCAGGTAAGCAACTCCAAATCACCGCCACCCCGCAAAAGTTGGAATCTGCTCCACCCCCAACTGGTTTCAGAGATTAATCTTATCTTCTTTTTTCTTTTTCTTTTTTTGCCGGTGGATGTGGTTAAAATGGAGAGAGGTCTTCACGGCGGATTCTATGCAGAAGTTGAATTTTTATTTTATTTTTTTTGGAGGGGTTTTAGAACCTGAAATCATTTCAATTGCAAGTCTTGTGCATATCAACATTTTCGACTAACAACAGGTACTATTGGGGAGCAAAAAGGATGTGCTTCAGGTTAGGGAAATCAATAGTTGAGTTTTGGGTTTTTTTCTCCTTTTGGCAACTTTTTCAGACACATAATTATTTATTTACAGTGTCCAAACAATAAATAATTAACCAAAATTCACCAAACAATCAAAACGTGTTTCTCACCAAAAAAAAAAAAACAACTACAAAAAATAGAACTGCATGTACGTTGATCCTTGATTCAACAGAATCATATTATAATTGAGGTAAAGTAAAGCATCATTTACCTTGTTCCCAAAAGTTTCATTGAATCAGAGGCCAAGATCATATCGGAAATGTATTCTTCATGGGCATCAAAAGAATGACAACAGCAACGTTGTCAGGTATCCCATACCTGGATAAAGAAAATTAAGATGGCAAGATGAGATATAATGAAAACCCCTACAATGCAATCTTGACCAATCTCCGTTAGTAAATGCCACAGCTAATTTAAATAGTTAAAATTTTTAAAGAAAATTTAAATCCAGTCTCCATTAGTAATAAGCTAGTGCTAATTAAATAGTTCCATTTTTAAAAGAAAAATTAAATTTAAATGGTTACTAATGCAACAAAAACAACAATGATCAATAACATGCTGATGCAAGGACGCTGATAAGATTTACAACATCCCACCAGCATGTTATTGATCATTGTTGTTTTTGTTGCATTAGTAACCATTTAAATTTAATTTTTCTTTTAAAAATGGAACTATTTAATTAGCACTAGCTTATTACTAATGGAGACTGGATTTAAATTTTATTTAAAAATTTTAACTATTTAAATTAGCTGTGGCATTTACTAACGGAGATTGGTCAAGATTGCATTGTAGGGGTTTTCATTATATCTCATCTTGCCATCTTAATTTTCTTTATCCAGGTATGGGATACCCGACAACGTTGCTGTTGTCATTCTTTGATGCCCATGAAGAATACATTCGATATGATCTTGGCCTCTGATTCAATGAAACTTTTGGGAACAAGGTAAATGATGCTTTACTTTACCTCAATTATAATATGATTCTGTTGAATCAAGGATCAACGTACATGCAGTTCTATTTTTTGTAGTTGTTTTTTTTTTTTGGTGAGAAACACGTTTTGATTGTTTGGTGAATTTTGGTTAATTATTTATTGTTTGGACACTGTAAATAAATAATTATGTGTCTGAAAAAGTTGCCAAAAGGAGAAAAAAACCCAAAACTCAACTATTGATTTCCCTAACCTGAAGCACATCCTTTTTGCTCCCCAATAGTACCTGTTGTTAGTCGAAAATGTTGATATGCACAAGACTTGCAATTGAAATGATTTCAGGTTCTAAAAAACCCCTCCAAAAAAAAATAAAATAAAAATTCAACTTCGCATAGAACCGCCGTGAAGACCTCTCCATTTTAACCACATCCACCGGCAAAAAAAGAAAAAGAAAAAGAAGATAAGATTAATCTCAAAACCGCTGGGGGTGGAGCAGATTCCAACTTTTATGGGTGGCGGTGATTTGGAGTTGCTTACCCGAACCGAGGATTGACGAAGAAATAAATAAAGGGCATCTGAATTCTTTTGGTCAAAGTATTGAAGGTTGGAGAGGGATTTCAGAAATTAAGAAAGGAAGGTGAAGTGATTAGGAGAAACAGGGAGCGAGAGAGGAAAAATCGCACCGCTAGATGCCCAAATCCGGCCGACTCCCAAATGTCGCTCAATTTAAGCGTTGCTTGCCATACTAAGATTCCTCTCTTGGTTCCTTGCTTTGGCTTTGGTAATCCTCTAAATGGAAATTTTACCCTTGATCGACCTATATATGAATACGTTCTAATTTGCAACTTGTGCTGATTTTTGATATCATTTCTAAATTTTCCTAATTTCCTAGTAGGATGAAAGAAGATGAAGAAGAAGAAGATGAAAGAAGATGAAGATGAAAGAAGATGAAAGAAGAATGAAGAAGAGGGCTTTTTTTCTTCTTCTTCTTCTTCTTTTTTGTCTCTTCTTTCTTCTCTACTTTATTTCTTTCTTCTTATTCTGTATTCTCTCGTCTTCTTTCCTGTTTTTTCTTCCTTCATCTTCTTCTTCTTTCTTTTCTTTATTCTTCTTCGTTCTTCTTCTAATACCTCTTTCATTTCCATTTCTAGTTATGGAACCATTGTTGTCAAGGCGTCGTCCAGACTCTGCTTAGGGGCCCAGGCGGCCTTGTGATTCTTTGAAAAATTGGGCGCCTTGGTCGTCTAGGCTCCCCGTCAGGCCTCTAGTGCCTTGGTTAGTCTTGGCGCCTTGAGAACCATGGATGAAACGCTATTCAAAATTTGGAAGAACTTACTTGTACAATTTAGGCTTCTCTTCCAAGGCCTTGATTCCTGTCTCTTTGCATTCTATCACACCCAAGATACGTTCAACAGGTAATTCCTTTATTGGTAGTTGGTACAATTGTATATGGTCTTGGCCATAAATCACATGGTCCACCTGTCTGCTATCATTTATATTTCAGCATCTTCTCATTATCTTCATAAACTTGAGGGCTTAATTGACTTCATGGTAATAGATTTAAAGGCTAGTCAGAACAACCCTGAGGAGGGAAGCAATCAGCATTGACCGAGGCTTTAATTTGTTCATAGACTCCATATTATTTTGCTCCACGCAAAAAATGGTAAACTGTGGCACTGAAATGGGCCTTTTTTGCCTCCAAGTCATATAAAATGCCTAGATGTTGTTTATGATAATTGCATATCGATAGTTTTACTTATTTATTTATTTATAATAATTTTTTTTGCCAATATACATGCAGGGGAGAATTGATGGTGGATGCGTGAAGAATTTGATGCGTTATTTTGCAATTTAATTTCTGCAATGGCTAAAAGTTCCAAACAGAGAACGTTGTCTGTGTACCTTTATATCCCCAACATCGTTGGTAGGCTTGTTACTAGTGAATGTTGGCATAAATGATGTTATTGCCTAACGCTTACATACTTCTGACGTAGTTAAAAAATGTATTAAATTTGAAACAATTAAGATTTGCCTGCTCTATGTTTCAAACATTCCCATTTTGGGTCAGAGCTTACTGTGAAATGATGCAATTAGCAGCATTGATAGTTGATGAACTTGCCTTTTATATCACTTCTATTGAAATTATCTTATGAACAAGTTTAACAGATGATTTCTGTTTGCATGGGGGTGCAGGATACATAAGAATTGTCTTAAACTGCATTGCTTTCGCCCTATGCTTCTCCAACAGAAGACTGTTCTCTATTCTCTATTTCGTCAGGTTCTAATCAAATGCCTGAACTTTCTAAATTCTATAGCCTTTCCTTGGCTTATAAGTCAATACATGTGGTTTCAGCTTTGTATGCGATGGTTTAGATGGTTGGTTTGCCCGCAAGTTCAATCAAGGTATGGTTGGATCCAATTTATGCTTCTATCATCAACAAAAATGTATAGGTTATCCTGAAATTTCCAAATTCAAGCGGTACTGGAATTGATTTAGCAAGTTCTAGAATAGGAGAATCTTAATTTAGTTATTGGCATAATCACAAGGGCATCATATCCATAACAATTATGACTGGAAGGAAATATGGGAATTGAAGGAGTCAGGAATCTGGAAGAGTTAAAATGTGAGTATCCTTTGAGAATGGCTGTGTTTGTAACTTTTATTTTAACCTCCCACATCCCTCGCAATATTATCAACTGAATTTTATCGTTAAATTTGATAAAGAAGATGCTTGAACTTTTCTTAGGGGAACAATATTTTTCACTTCAATGCTGTGTTCTTAAGGGTTTAAGCCTAAGCCAAGATATGGGTTCCAATTATATTTAATTTATATTGTCTCATAATTGATTTTTCTTTGCTGGAAGTTGTGTTTGGTGAACAGTTTATTTGATATTCAGCTTTTCTTATTTGTCATCTTTGTTGTCTTCTTGTAAATTGGATGTTTTACTAAAGAAGCATTTGATCCAAATTTTTAAGAATTATAGTATACATATTTGCTGTTGCTGGGTGGTTTCGACTCATTTTTGTGCTGGCATCATTGGTAAGCACATCAAATGATGGTGAGAGAGTATACACCGTTTTGTGGTCAGTAATGTCAAATTGTGACTGTGGATGAGTGTATGTAAAGAAGCTCGTCCATAAGCATAGGATTACATTAGCATCTTGGAACATATGATTTCCAACATTATTGATTGATGCTATTAGGAGAAGAAGGAAAATAGCTTGCATTTAAGATACTAGATGGAAGGGTAAAAAAGCTAAAGAGTTGGATGACTTTAAACTTTGGTATACGAGGGATAAATATAATAGCAACTGAGTGGGTATAATAGTGGATAATGATGTGGTGGATGTTAAAAGATACGGTGATAGGATTATAACTCTCAAGTTGGTGATGGAGAAAGAGATAGGAAGGTTTTAAATCTTGGATTTCAACCACCATGTATCTGTGAGGTCTGAGAATTTTTGAGAATTCCAAAATTTTGAGATCTCAAGAAGATCAAAATTTCTGAGATTTCACCGAGATTTAGAAGTATGTCAGATAGGCAATATAATTAGCGCTTATGCACCCAAGTAGGATTGGATGCAAGTAGTAAGCTACAATTTTGGGAACATGGATGGATTAGTGCAAAGTTTTGGACATGGAGAAAATATTATAATAGAGGATGATATGAATAGACATGTAGGGCGAGATCGTAGAGGTTATGAAAGTGTATAATAAGGATATGGTTTTGGAGTGAGGAATGAGAAGGGGACTTCAATTTTAGATTTTGCTATGGTTTATGATTTATCCATTGTAAACACATACTTTGAAAAGAGGGTGGACCATTTAGTCACCTTCAAAAGTGGGCATCATATTAGCCAAATAGATTTCTTTATAGTTAGAATGTCCATAGGTTGTTATGTAAGGATTATAAAGTTATACTAGGGGAGAGCCTAACCAATCAACATAGATTACGTCATGGATATGTGTCTCATTACGTTGAATCGTAAGAAATGTTAGATTTTTTTGCCCTATAATAAGGTGGTGGACCTTAAAAGAAAATAACTTGAAAGCTTTTATAGATAATGTGGTTAAACAAGGAGAGAGACTTTGAGGGAGACACTAATACAATGTGAAATGATGAGTTTTAAGTAACCATTAAAGCTAAGAAAGATAGTTGTAAGACATGGCAAAAGACTAAAGATATAGTAGATCTAAAATGGTATAGACTTGCCAGAATTGAAGCGAAAAAGATTGTGGGAAAAGTAAAGGCGAAGAAATATGCAAATCCTTATAACTCTCTGAACACAAAGGAAGGAGAAAAAATTATCTATAAAATAGTTAAGAGGAGGGAAAGGAAGAGTAGAGCTTTAGGTCGTGTTAAATGTATTAAAAGTGCTAATTGGAGTAAATGTTGAAGATATTAAAAAGAGATGGAATGATTATTTCTACAAGCTATAAAATGAAGACACTTTGAGTAATAGTGTCCCAGAAGGTTACATTACCGATGGCAAAGGGGTTTCAAAATATGCCTAATTGACAATCCCTCTTTGCTACAGGATCTTACATAGCCCAATCACAAAAAACAGATTTGATAAACTAAAGGAAAATCAAATTTATCTTAGAATCCAGTCATTGAACACCCTTGAAATTGATAGGAGATCCTCTTAACTTTAATTATGAACATGTGTAGGAATTTGGAGTCGATCAAGAGAGTATTGAGACAACCATCGCTACTCGCAAGGTGGCTGTACAAGATGCCACCAGGCCTAGATGAGCTTCAAAATTAATTGATCTTCTTTAATTCCAGCAAGGATTTGATGTTATTTAGTAAGGGTCAATGTCGCCGATGAGCTTCAAAAATATCTAATAAAATTAAAGGAGAACAGAATAACCGAAAAGAACAATAGTTGGTTGAGTTTGATGATCGTGGTGACTCAACCAGAAAAAAATAGGAGCTTTGACTCTTGTTTTTTTTTTTTGGAAAATCTACCTCTGTCGCCCGGCCCTTTTATATTTTATTTATAGCTTGAAACATTACACAAGATAGGAAAGTTCTCAATTGAAACTAAAAACTAAATTTCCTTTATATAATGGGAAGTTTCCTAAACAAAAGAAGAGAACGTTTCCAAAACTGGAAAATAGAAAGGTTTCTAACGGTTTTAGGAAACTAAAATCAAGGAAATACTTAGTCTCCAAGTAATTAAAACTTTTAAACTAACTAGCCTATGATTTAGAAAAGAAATAAGACTTTTAAAACTAATAAATAGGGCTACTACTGCTGACGACTCTAACTAGAAGGATCTGATACAGATTGGGCTGGCGGTGATGAATCCGGTTGGTTGGATCGACTAGGTTGGGCCTGGCCTAGGTGGTGGCTTTCGGTCCCTTCTCTTATACACTCGGCCTACATCAACTCTTCTTGGACTGCATCAATTACCCACCATGACACCACAGGTTGTAGATATATATGCAAAACTAAAGTGATAGAAGTAAAAAAAAAAAAGCTTTAAGGAGGATGAATGTAGGCAAAGCATTAGGCCCATATGAGGTTTCAATAAAAGTTTGGAAGAGCTTAGGAATTTATGGAGTATCTTGGCTAACTAAGGTATTTAATAAACATAAAGTACAAAGAAAATGCCAAATGAATGGAGGAGAAACGTTATGATTTTGATTTATAAAAACAAAAGGTGATATTCAGAGCTGCAACAACTATAGAGACATAAAATTAATGAGCCATACTATAAAAGGAAAAATTTCAGTTACCCCCCATAATAGTTTTGAAACATCACCTACCACCCATACTTTTCAAAAAAATCAACTACACCCAAGTAATTGACGGAGGTGACGAAAATTAGTAATAGACCATTTTAGCCTTTATGTTTTTAATTGAAATTTTTTAAAAACTAATAAAATTACTAAAATAATTCTGGTTCCATAGTAAATCTCTGGGACGAAGTTTTGCTGACTGACAACCCGAACGGATGAAGAAGAAAAAAGCTCTCTTCCTTCTCTCGGAAACTCATCAGATGAACCGAAATGCAACTCTGCGAATAACACACGATCCTGCAAATAAAATAGTCAATAAAATAAATCAATTTTTGAACAGCAAAAGAGACTGGGGGTTTTCCCTCTTCCCTCTTTCTCTTAAACCCATTCCAAGAAACATCGCAAAAACAGATCACAATCAAATTTCTTAAAACAGATCACCATACGTTGTAAAAGTACGAAGTTCTAAGGAACCCATCAACGAAAATGAAATTAAAACAAGACCCAGCCCTCTGGGGAGGCGAAACACTAACCTCGGTGGACTCACAGATCCGTTTACAGCTCGGTCCTCGGTGGAGAAACCCCAGAGAAGAAAGGGAGAGTACGGAGGCGGAGAGATAGAACCAGAGACAGAGAAACAGAAACAGAGGGAGGCTCAGGCCTTGGGAAAACCACCGATGGAGAGAAGCCGAGAGATTGAGAGTATAGAGCATACCCGAGAGATTGAGAGTATAGAGCATACCTTCAAACACGACTCCAGCTCGTAGGTGATGGGGAAGAACACCACTGCGTCGTCGTCGGTGGAGAGTGGAGACTATTGAACAAATTTTCTTTCCTCTGATTTCTTCCGTTGAAGTCGGGCTTAGGTTTAGGTTTAGTTTTCTTTTTTTTTTTTTTTTTTGCTAAGAGGGTCAGTTATGTGAGTGAGGGTAAAAAAATCTTTTGACTTATTTATTAGGGTATTATAGTCCGTTTCACATTCTTTTTTGATGACATCAACAACTAACGGAATTGGTTTAACGGAATGGACCTATTTGATTAACGGTGGTAAATGTTTGGGTGGTAGTTGATGTTTTTTGAAACGTATGGGTGGTAGGTGATGTTTTGAAACTATTATTTGGGGTAGCTGAAATTTATTCTACTATAAAACTATGAGAGAAGTTATGCTATGAAACTATGGGAGAGAGAGTTATTGAAACTTGAATGAGACAAGAAACTACTATAATGGAGAACTAGTTTGATTTTATGCCAGTTGACCCATGAGAGAAGTATTTATTTGTGTAGGAGGTTGCTTATGGAAAGATTTAGAGAAGGCAAGAAAGATCTTCATATGGTCTTTATTGACCTAGAAAAAGCTAATGATAGAGTCCCTAGAGTGTTAGTCTGGCAAGTACCAGAGAAAAGAAGTTTTTCGAGCAAATATGTAGACATAGTCAAGTATATGTATTATAATGTGGTAACTAGTGTGAGAACCTTAGGGGGCTTAAGGTAGAGAATTTTCAATTACAATTGAATTACATCAAGGATCAGCTTTAAGCCCTTATTTGTATGCTTTCATTATGAAGTTTCTTGGTGTATGTTTTTTTTTTTTGATGATATTGTTTTGGTGGGTGATACAAAAGCATGGGGGTTCAAGGTAGAGAATTTTCAATTACAATTGAATTACATCAAGGATCAGCATTAAGCCCTTATTTGTATGTTTCGTTTATGAATGATTTAACTTGAGATTCAGTATGAAGTTTCTTGGTGTATTTTTTTTTGATGATATTGTTTTGGGGGGTGAGACAAAAGCATGGATTAACGTCAAGTTGGAACTATGGAGGTCAACATTGGGATCCAAGGGTTTTAAGATAAGTAGAAGGAAGACTGAGTGTATGGTGTGTAATTTTAGTCACACAGCGTTATAATGTGGTGGTGAAAATTGATGAATGAGAGATACAAAGAAGTGATTATTTTAGGTACTATTTCAGTCATGTAAAGATAGTTTTAAGATACGACTAAGGATAGACATGATTTAAAGAGGTATAGACTTGCCCAATTGAAGCCAAAAAGTTTGAGGGAAAAATATAGGTAAAGAAATATGAAGATCCTTATAACAATTTTAACAGAAACGAAGGAGAAAAAACTATCTATAAAATAGCTATGAGGAGGAAAATGGAGAATAGAGATTTAGACCATGTTAGATGTATTTAAAGTGCAGATGGTAGACATTATAGATTGATGGAATGATTATTTCTACATACTATTAAGTGAAGACATTTTGAGTAATAGTGTCTCAGAAAACTACATTACCCACCATGGCACCACATGTTGTAGATATATATGTAAAATTGAAGTAGTAGAATTAAGAAAAAAAAGCTTGAAGGAGGATGAATGGAGGCAAAAAATCAGGCCCACACTTTTGAGTTAAAAAAAAGCTTGAAAGATATATATGCAAAATTAAAGTTTGGAAGAGCTTAGGAATTTATGGAGCATCTTGGCTAACTAAGCTGTTCAATAAACTTATGAGTACAAATTAAATGTCAAATGAATGGAGAAGTTTTATGATTTCGATTTATGAGAATGAATGTGATATTCGGAGCTGCAATAATTATAGAGACATAAAACTAATGAGTCGTCTATAAAACTATGAGAGAGTTATTGAAACCCGCATGAGACAAGAAACTACTATTGTGGAGAACTAGTTTGGTTTTATGCTAGGGCATACACTATATAAACTATTTACTTGCTTAGAAGACTTATGAAAAGATTTAGAGAAGGCAAGGAGAACCTTCATATGGTCTTTATTGACCTTGAAAAAGCTTATGATAGATTCAAGTACTAGAGAAATTAAGTGTTTTTAGCAAATTTGTGGACATAGTCAATGATATGTATTATAATGTGGTGACTAGTGTGAGAAACCGTGGGGTCATTATAGAGAATTTCCAATTACAATTGGGTTACATCAAGGATCAGTTTCAAACACTTATCTATTTGCCCTCATTATAGATGATTTAACCAGAGACAATCAAGATGAACTTCCTTGGTGCATGTTTTTTGCTGATGACATTGTTTTGATCGATGACACAAAAGCAAGGATTAACACTATGTTGGAGCTATGGAGATGAACATTGCAATCAAAGGGTTTTAAGATAAGTAAAACAAAGACGGAGTATATAGTGTGTAAATTTAGTTACACAAGGACGGATAATGAGGTGTTGAAAATTCATGGGAGGAGATACAAAAAATTGATTATTTTAGGTATTTAGGTTCAATCATAACTAAAGAAGGTGATATTAAGGATGATGTTTCACCGATGATTAAAATAGGATGGATGAAGTGGAGATGTACATGTTGAGTGATGTGTGATCGGTGTATTCCTTTAAAACTTAAAGAAAAATTTATAGAACAGTTATTGGTGGCAAAGAGGTGTAAGAAAATTTAATTTAGCAATCCTCTTTGCTATAGAATTGCCATTCAGTCCAACAAAAATTTGCAGAAAAAAGTAATTTAAAAAAATTACTTATCTCGAAATCTGACTGTCAGAATAGAAGTCCTTGATAACACTTATGAACACTTTTCCGAAGTTGAAGAAGATTTGAGAAAAGTTAAAGTTGTGCCCGAAAGTTGACTGAACCTATTAGTGTTCTAAATTTGGAAGATGATTGATTGCTTCTGTAGTTTGGTAGTAGTTTATCAAGGGAACTCAATGGATCTGGAGGAGGTCTATGTCACCAGCCAGTGTAGTATGTTTGTATCTCAAAAACAAGAGTTAAAATATAAAGAAAGAGGAACAAGAAGTTGAGTCTCAGAACTTGGTGAGGCTCAACCAGAAGTTAATTATTTTTAATTTTCTAGAAAAACTCTAGCTGTTGCCAGCTACTTCCTTTCTTATTTATAGGTTTGAAACCGTAAATATTAAATAGGAAATTACAAACTAGAATTAAGGAAAGCTAACTTCCTTTATAAATTAGGAAGCTTCTTAAAACATAAAAATAAGAAACTTAAATTTTGGTAAGTTTTAGTCTCCAAGCAGCGAAGGCTCCTAAACTAACTAAACTACTTCTTAGGAAACTTAACAATAGGAATAGAGTCTCAACTTAATTAGGAAACTAAATGAGAATAAAATCCTAACTAACATAGAGATAAAGCTGGCGGTAATTCTATAGTTGAGATCTCTAGACTTCTTCGACTTCTGCCCTTCTCTCTTCTTTCGGCTGCATCAGTCATTCAATTAGCTATGATATATGGTGCAGAATGTTGGTAGTTAAGAAACATCATATAAGTAAACTTAGTGTGACTTATATGAAGATGTTGAGATGGATGTAGCAAAACTAGAAAGGGTAAGGTAATGAATGATCGTATTAGAGCTGTTTTTGGAGTAGTGCCAATATATGATAAACTACGAGAAAGTAGTTTGATGGTACAATCATGTTCAATGGAGGCCATTAGATGCTCCAATACGGAAGAGTGATTTGATTCAGATTGAATGATCTAAAAGAGCTAGAGTGATGACAAAGGGGGGTTTTCAACACATTCAATTCAATTACCCTTCTTTGTTGCAGGATCTTATCGCAGTCCAACCCAAATTTAACCTTTAACAACAAACTTTAAATTGGTAATTCCTAACTTCAAATATAACTGTAAGAAATGCTTCAAAATTTGAGATCCTTGATCTTTATGATATGAGGAACAATATTCGAGAAGATGAGCTTGATCCAACGGGTGAGATCGAAACCAATCTTGTCCGTAGGTCTCAATCAGGTATTTTAACAGAATCAGAATTATATAACAATAGAAAAAATTACTTATTTCAGAATCCAGCCGTTGGAATGTCTTCAAACTTGGAGGGGAAGTACCCTAGGATGTGCTTGATAATAATACCCAAATTTGAAAATGATCCAACCATGGATGAAGTAGTTATGAATTTTCAAAAAAAATATTATCATTTGAAAACGGGAATGAACAAAATAGAAGTTTCGGTTAGGTCTCACAATCAGTGAAACTCAACCAGAATTGAATAGTAAACTCTGGCCAACTCTTTTGATAGCATCTTTTTCTTCTTTATTTATAATGCTAAAAGGAAATACAAAAGATAGAAGGATTGGTTCCTATAAGGAATGTCAAAAAATAAAAAAGAGAAATTTTCCTTTATAACTTTTAGGAAAGTTTTCAA
Organism: Protea cynaroides; assembly: GCA_028583415.1. Lineage (NCBI taxonomy): Eukaryota > Viridiplantae > Streptophyta > Magnoliopsida > Proteales > Proteaceae > Protea > Protea cynaroides. The sequence goes on along the minus strand of CM053275.1, from coordinate 59,993 downwards.
AACAAATAACATCTATGACTGACGCATATGATAACCAATCTTAAAGAACAAAACAAATTTAGGAAACAAAACTGACGACTAATTTTATGGAAATAAATTTACTTATTGAATTTAGATAGAAGACAACTTTCTAAAAATTCTGTTGGTATGTTCATGTGAACAGTACCGTGAACGGTGTTTCTGGTTGTTGGTTTGATTTTGGTATATTCCTTCCTTTGGTCTTCTCGGGTAACTTGGACTGCATTAATTGATGGTAAAGGGGGTTTTCAACACATTTAAATCAATTATCCTTCTTTGCTGTAGGATCTTATCATAGTCCAACCCCAATTTTACTTTTAATAACAAACAAGAGTTATTGATTTAGATAAATAATTTTTCAACTTCAAATTTGATTGTAAAAATGCTTCAAAAATTGGGATCCTTGATCCTTATGATATGGAGAACAATATTCCAGAAGATGAGCTTGATCCAACGGGTGGAATAATTACAATCTTGCCTGTAGGTCTTTAACAAGTATTTTAATAGAACTTGAATTGTATAATAGTAGAAAAAATTACTTATTTCAGAATCCAGCCGTTGGAATATCTTCAAACTTAGAGGGGAAGTATTGTAAGATGTGCTTGATAACATATTCAAATTTGAAGTTATGAATTTTTGAAAAAGCTACTATCATCTGAAAACGGGAATGAACAGAATAGAAGTTTCGGTTGGGAATTTAATCATAAACTAATGGAAAAGGAATTTCAGAAGAGAAAAGACTGGAAACTGGGATAGAGGATATCTAGGAAACCACCAAGAGAAAAGGGGAGAAAGAAGTTGTCGAAATAGCAAGGGAGAAAGGGAACTCAAAGAGAGGAAGTGAAGCAAGGGAGAAAGGAAACTCAAAGAGAAGAAATGAATGGAAACATGGGGGATGAGAGAGATCTTACCAGAGAAGAGAGAGAAGCCATGAGCTTTCATTTTTTTTTTCTTTTACAATTCATCATTTTATCATAATTTCATTAATTAATTTCATTAATAAAATTGTTTTTAAATAAACTTACAATCCTAATTGGAAAAGAACTCTAAATTTGACTACAAATAAAAAAAGCTAAAACAACTCAAACCTAAATAATAGTCCACGTATAAAGGGGAAAGGGCCCCACAAGATAATTCCAATAAAAACAAAATAAAGACTCCTAAACCTAATTAGCTTCTAATACTAGAAGTGTGTTTATTTATTAGGAATCACACTCTTGTTAAAATTCCTAACTAAATGAAAAATAAAATAAGCAAATAAACAAAATCGTGGGCTCTATCATGTTCTCCATGCCTCTTCTAAAATAAACCTAAATCAGTAGAATTAAAAATTGCTAAGATTTCTAAATTAAATCCTAAGAAGATTCCTAATCCAACGGACCTTGGCTTGCATCATAAACTTTGGCCAATTCTGTTGCCAACATCTTCTTCCTCTTTATTTATAATGCTAAAAGGTAATACAAAAATAGAAGGATTGGTTCCTAGAAAGAATGTCAAAAATAAAAAAAAGAAACTTTCTTTTATAACTTTTAGGAACGTTTCCAAAACAAATAATATCTATGATTGATTCATATGATAACCAATCTTAGGAAACAAAAGTAATGACTAATTTTATGGAAATAAATCTACTTATTGAATTTAGAAAGAAGACAACTTTCTAAAAATTCTATTGGTATTGTTCACATGAACAGTACCATGAACAGTGTTTCTGGTTATTGGTTTGATTTTGGCATATTCCTTCCTTTGGTCTTCTTGGGTAACTTGGACTGCATCAAAGGGGTAGACCTAAGATGACTTTAAGGGGAGGTAGTGAGGAAAGACATGCATAGTTTAGGCCTTGTTTCAAGTATAACATCGAACAGAGCTGATTGGAGATCAAGAATCTATGTAGCTGACCTCATCTACTTGAGATAAAACTTTGTTTTTGTTGTAGGTTCAATCATAATTAAAGAAGGTGATATAGAAGATGATGTTTCAAATAGGATTAAAATAAAATGGATGAAGTGGAGAGGTGTGTCTATAGTGCTGTGTGATCGATGAATTCCTTTAAAACATAGGGAAGTTTTGTAGAACAGTCGTTCGACTGGCTATGAAGTATGGTGCAGAATGTTTGGCAGTTAAGAAGCATCATATAGATAAATTTAGTGTAGTTGAAAATGAGATAGGGATGTTGAGAAGGATGCGTGGCAAAACTAAGAAGGACAAGATAAGGAGTGATTGTGTTAGAGCTGATTTGGGAGTAGTACTGATACATGATAAGCTATGAAAAAATTGTTTGAGATGGTATGACTATGTCTAACGAAGGCCGTTAGATGCTCTAGTACGGAGGAGTGATTTGATTCAGATTGAAAGATCTAAAAGAGCTAGTGGTAGACCTAAGATGAGACTTTAGGGGAGGTGGTGTGGAAAGATGTGCATAGATTAGGCCTTGTTTCAAGTAAGTTATCGAACATAGCTGATTGGAGGACAAGAATCCATGTAGTTGACCTCATTTTGTTGGGATAAGGCTTTGTTGTTGTTGTCATGGTTGTAGACCTGTGGTTGAATGTCAAATTTTGAAATGTCTTTGTATGACAGTTTGTTGAGGAGCTCAACAGCTTAAGAGGACAGTCATATTGGCTGTCTTTTCGGTTGTAGTAATGATAGTTTCATTGATTGATTTTGTGTGTATATGAGAGCTCATCCTTGAGCAAGATCTAAACTCTAATGTTAGGTTGGGACTGGTGGTGTAAAGGTGGGTTTATGAATTGATTGCATGGGTTCCAAAAATTTATTGTTTTTGTTGAGCTTCTAAATGACCTTAAATTTGAAAGATTCTTCTTCAATTGCTAGATGACTTTAAGTTCAGTAAATTACTAAAATGATTTTATGTATTGTCTTCTTTGTATTCTTTGTAATGCTTCTTCTTGAAATTTTGGAGAATCTTAAATTTAAAGGAATAGCAAAATATTCCATTTGTTTTCCTCTTTTCCTCTTTTGATGTGAAGGGTGTAAGTTTCTCTATCCTTTCATTATTTGATGTTCTGTTATGATCTTACAACCTTCTATAAGCTGCTATTGACATTGATAGATATTTATTACTGTAACCGTTTGAGCATTGCATTTGACTCTTATCTCTCTCATTCCCTGATTCAGTTTCTACTTTTGGAGCTGTTTTGGACATGGTGACGGACAGGTACTTTTTGTTTTAATCCAGACTCTTCTATCCGTACAACACTCTTTTTTTCTTTTAATCGCAGTTTACATTAATTGAGAGTTTAGTTCCATAATGTTTTGAGGCTATTTTGATTTTATATTTCCTGTTACGGGGGTTAGCACTGCTTGTCCGTTGGCAATCCTCTCCCAATTTTATAGGTTGAGATTTTCCCTTGTAACATTTAACTTTGTGCTTAGTATTTCTTACAAATTTTTATCATGATTAATTTAGTCCTCATTTTTATGCAGTCCTGGATTGGTTTTCTTGTTCTTGCTTGCTTTAGATATTGCTAGCCATTGGCTGCAAATGTATAGGTACGATGCTCAGATATCTGCACCCACTTTATTATATCTAGAGGTTTGCTAAAGAAATGGAACCTTTTTCCTGGGAGATGTTTCTATCTTTAGCAGATTTATGGTGAATCTTTAGAACCCGTATCTTGTCTTTTTTTATGGTTACGAATTTTAAATAAATATTGCTCTGTTGTTGCAAGTACTTTCCTATCGGGTAAAGCTAGTCATAAAGATGTTAAAGACAGTACTAATTGGCTTTTCAAAGCATACTATGGAAACCGGTTATTTATGGCTTATTGCTGTGTGGCATCCGAGGTGACTAATTCAGCTTATCTCCTTAAGAGAGATCATAGTTGTCAAGGCGATCCAAGGCGTTTGAGGCCATCCTAGGCGCCTAGGCGTTGCCTAGGAGACCAAGGCGTTCCCAGTGCATTTTTTTTTATTTCTAAAATATTAATGTTTATATATATGCAACATTTTACATAAATAATCAACATTTAAGACATAACTTAATTAATATGTAATATGGACCCAAGTTTGCTAGTGTACACTAAGACCTGGGATTGTGTCTAGAGTTAAGTAAACAATTATTTATGACTAACATTTGCGTACTTTTAACGAATTTGATCGGAGCGTAACTCCTTTAATATAGTTTAGATTCAAGCAATCTCAAATTTGTAGCAAAGCTAGCATAATCAGCTTTCCAACAAATCCGAGATTGCTTGAATCCAAGTTATAATGAAGGAGTTACATTTCGGTCAAACCTTGTTCGGAATACGGGAATGCTATTTAAAGTCGTCTGAATGTAAATTATTTTTTGGGCATCAAAGCAAAAGATTATTTTGGCGCACTCTTGGTTTTTAGTGATGATTTATTATAATAAAATTTATAGAATTTTTATATTTAGAAAAAAGCCTAGCATTTAAAAGTTGAAAATCGTCCTCGCACCCAAAAATATGGTTTTTGTTCTTGAATTGGGGGGTTGATTTTTTATCATTCTGGAATTTGAATTTTAGATTATTTTTATTGGATTCAAATAGGGAGGTATTTGTTTATTAATGAATAATATCTTAAGTAAATGAAAACATTTACTTAAATGATGTTAGTCATAAATAAGTACTGTCTGATAAATGTTGTTCCTGTCTGGCCTAATAAATCTCCTAAATAAAATTCAAAGATCATGGAAAAATATGAGAAAAAGATGGCCGCCCAGGCATTCTGGGCGTCCAAGGCGACCTAGGCACCCTGGGTGACCGCCTTTCTTATGTACACAAGGCGCCCTGGCGCCCAGGCCTGTATAAACCGCTTAGACGCTTAGGCGACGCCTTGACAACTATGAGAGAGATCTTGATTCACTATTTATTAATAGAACTGGTGTCTGATGGGCAGGTCATTTACCTCATACTTTTCCTTCTGGCTAAAAAGCAGTCTGAAAGTGTGATTGATGTAAGTTTCCCTTGTTCTTTGCACTTCTTGTTTCACTTTCACTACATTGATTTATGAGGAAGGTTCCTAGATTGACTTGAATTATTGTATTCTTTTATTTCGGGTTTTAGGACAATGCGACTAAAATTTCACCTCTCTCTTTTCTCATCATTTTTGCTTTGTTTGGATGGGCAATCAAGCAAGCGTTAACGTTATATGGGTATAATCTTGAACTTGTATTAAGCTCTGAAAAAATTCATTTCTGCTCAGTTCTGAGGGCATTAAGAAGTTCTTCCTCACTGTTTTTGTTGATTTTAGAGTGATGGTATTATCAGTTGACTGAAATGCTAATAAAATCCCTCCACTCGTCTATTTTCAGAAATGCTGTTTCAAATCATGTTCCCAAAGACTTAAATTGGGTCAAGTGCCATACCAGTAACCTATTCCATTGATTTTTGCATGAATGTTTACTCACAATGTGCATCGTGGTAATAATGAGGGTTAGTTGATTCATTATAAAAATTAGGGTAAATTACACAGACACCCCCCTCTACTGTAGTGAAATTACACAAAATTACCCTGCTTTTATGAAAGTTACACAAAATACCCCTATAACGTAAATTACACAGACACCCCCCTCTACTGTAGTGAAATTACACAAAATTACCCTGCTTTTATGAAAGTTACACAAAATGGTTCTTTTTTAACATACAAAAATATCCTTATTCCGCCGTTTACTTTTTTCTTTTTTAATTTTTTTTACACAAATATCCTTATTCTGGTCTTCATTTTCTTTTTTTCTTTTCCGCTCCGTATCCTTCTCTCTCTCTCTCTCTCTCTCTCTCTCTCTCTCTCTCTCTCTCTTCCTTTTGAAGCCCATCGATCATGGGAAAAACAACCAACATTCCGACATTAATTTGTAGATTCAATAGCTTCAAAGGGATTTCAGAAAGAGATTCAAATGGGAAGTTCCAATTTGATTCAGCAGGTTCTTCCCCACTTCTGTTTTCATCTTTCGTCTTCAATCAAGGTGAGCCACTATGTTGCCTGCTAATCAGTCGATTTCATTAATGGCGATGAGAGGTCAGAGGAGGATCCCACAATCTTTGTTCCTGGATCTCCTCTGTTAAAAGTCTCTTGGCTGGTGCAGTCAAACTGTAAGGAAAGCAAATAAAAATCTGGATAAATAATCTAATCAAATAATACAGTGGTATGACCGGTGATGGTCATGATCGGAGGAGCAGAGCCATCGCCAATAGAGTAGCAGAAAAATTGCTACAATCTCAAAAAGAACACCAAGGCCGCCTGAGAGAGAATCAAACCAAGAAGAATCCGGAAACCATTATACTTGCAAAGATAGCTAATGATACCATTGATTGGATCAGTAGCGCTGATGTAATCAGATTTGAGAAAATCTGGATAAAAAAAACTTGAATCTTGACCAAATTAAGAAGAGATCCGTTATTAAAAATTTGATGAGAGGAAAAACGTTGGATCAGAAGTTTACTTCGTTCTGAGAAGAAAACCGAAGTGGAGAAGAAAAGAAAGAGGAATAGGGTTTTGTTGGGTAAAACTAAGGGTATTTTTGTCTTATAAAAAATTATCCTCTGCCGTTAAGTTGAAAGTAACGGTGGGGGTGAGGTTGTATGATAGTATTATTATAGGGGTATTCTGTGTAACTTTTGAAAAAGCAGGGTAGTTCTGTTAATTTTACAACAGTAGAGGGGGTGTCTGTGTAATTTACCCTAAAAATTACGTTTTTCTGAAGTATTAGTGATGCAAGTTAAGGCTGCAAAACTGATCATTTTGACTTGAATAAGCCTAAAACCAAAGCTCCATGGGTTATGTAGCTCATGGGATAGCTCTTCTTGGGTCTTTTGTTACAGTGGGCTAGTCCGCCAAATTATGAGATAGTCAGTGATATGCAATAAATTTTCTTTAGTTTCTATTTTCAGTCTAAGTAGTTTCTAGTAGTGTCTGTTGTTTGTTTTCTTAGTAAGTCTAGGAATTTAGGAAAGTCACTAGAGTTGTGTCAATGCTAAGAATAGAAGATTTTGGGGTTAGTTAATCTATAAGTAAGTTTTTTTTTTGGGTGAATAAAGAATTATATTAAAAACCCAAGAGGAACCTATAAATAAGTTAATGCAGTGTAATCCCGAACCAGTGGAATTGAGATGAAGTTAGCTTGCGACAAGACCACAATATAGGGATAGAACCAGGTCTGAGAGAAAACCAGATAACTCGATTTGATCAGCTCGAAATTCCAATCGAATGAATAATAGAAGCGGTAGATTGATTTTGTATAATATGATCTAAATCTGATGGACAGTTATGAAGTAATGAGAGAATCCTTCTGAGACTAGGTTCTTAAAACCCATGAAACCAGAGATACGTGATGGGGTCCTGGGTTGCAAAACCCTGTGTTGGATTGCTATGTGCCCATCAGATGAATAAGCAACTCAAGTTAAAAGTGCAGTGACAGTATTTTAATTATTCTGAACAATATATGATCCCTTTTGGGTAAGAAACAGAATTTGGGGATGCGAAGGTAATTAAAACTTTGAAGGGTGAATTTAGATACTCAGGAAATATGGGGTAAAACATAACAAAGTATGAATAGGATGGGTTTTAAGTAATTTCAATGAAACTCTCTTTTTGTGAATTTCAAGACCAAGTATCTTCTACCTCTCGACATAACTGAGAGTGGTAGAACCAGGTCGTTATTGAGTGACATCTAATTCGGATCAATTCCTTCCAACCTGAAATTTTAGGAGAATCGTAATTCCCATCCCTCTAAAGGGTAACCGATAACATACCCCCAAACCAGATCTGCTTGCTGATTTCAACCTCACAAACTGGGATGATTTGGGAGCTAAGTACTTGGGGTTTGAGTCGCCCTAAGGTGGCAAATTGATGCCCCAAATTTGGCTCAATTCAATTTGTGTTGATTGAGTTCTAACAAAGTTTCTAAAAACCAGCCAACTCTGCAAGTGCAGGAAAGTAAGGAAACAGAAGAAAACAGAAGAAACAGAAATGGAAAAAGTAGAGAATACCTGAGAAGAGAAGATAGGAAGTTTGGACCTGTATTGGAAGTTTCAGATCTGAGTCAAGCAGGGGGATGGTGAAGAAAAGGATCACCGGCAAGCTTGCATTTCAGCCATGGAGAAAACAATCCATTCAATCCAATCAACTCCAAAACTGAATAATGGTTTTGATACAAATATACAATCATAAGTAAAGACTTGTAAGTAGAAAACCTATTTCGACTCTATGACTGAAGCATAGTTCAAATCAAACTCAACTCTCGACCCTTACTCCCACCTACCTATCTCCTTCTTAACCATAATAAAATAAATGAATACAACAAAATTACATAAATAGCCCAAATAGAGAAGCTACCTTCAGTGGACCAAACCCCAGACAATTTGGCCTTGGTTCTTTGCAGCCTGGGAATCCAGGTTCGGTTGAACCGTTCCAGTTGGTCAATTGCACCTGCATTAATTTGATAGCAGAAGTTTGTCTCTTTAATAGGAACTATAATTGATATGCAATTGTGGGAAATAAATGAAAGAAAGAAAAGAAAAGACATGATCAAGAACCACCAACATCTGTATGACTGCAATCACCACTAATAGCCCAACCTTGGAATCCCAAGGGTTCCTGGAATTAGCCACCGGGGCAGGGGTCCTACTGAATCACCAAAGCCAGGAGTATTCTTAATCACCACAGAACTAAAGGCAAGATGCCAAATTCTTAATTAAGTTTGTGTGCAGGACACCTTGCTAACTTATATAAAGGATTCAAAACAGGTCAAACTAAGCCTAAAACTCCACCAGCCAATACCTTATCTTGTAGGACACTAACTAGGATACTTTAAAATAATGAGATAATAACTTGAAACAAAGCTGGACTCATAGAGATCTAATCCTACCCAACTAATACTCTTCAATAACAATTAAAAATAAAGCAATAGAACTTTACTAGATAGATCCCACAACTTAAGTAATTAATTATGTATTCATTCCTCCTACCCATATTTTAGGCCCGTTAAAGTGGCCTATTACAACAAAAATTCATTGGACCAAAGCCCCAACATATGTGTACCTAACCTGGAGGATTATTTCCACTAAAATAAAGCCTGTTCTGTGTTTTATGTGCATCATGTGGCTTGATAAGCAATCTAATGTAGTGAAATTTTTATTGGATGTTGAAAATTAAGATAGTTGCAGGATAGCAATTTCTGTTGGTGTTTTGTGTGTGGAAACCCCTAGATCACGGCCTGGTAGATTGAATTGCAGGTTCTTTTATCTACTGTTCATCATGCTTTTTCTGATTCACCCCTGCACAAAATGGTCAGATCGACACCATTGTCTGTGATCCCCTTGTTTCTGAATTAATTATTGGCCATCAATCATTGATTCTATCTCTCTGAAATCTTCTCTGTTTTATCTGAACTTCTTCTATTACATTCTTTCTCGTCCCTACTGTTTCTTGCCATCAAACTCTTTTTATTTCATACACAACCTTTACGCCTACTCACTTCTGGCCAAATCCATTGAGATAATTGCACTGCTTGAACAGTGGTGGATTTTAGCTGTATTTTGGGGTCTAGCTGGTCTGTTCCTAAGGGTGGTTCAACCAGAGTCTTAGCCCTATTTGAGCAATGTTTGTTGAGTTAGTAAAATCTTCTAAAGCTGTCTTGCACTGGCTCTAATCTGTTCCCCATTTTGAGCCCCAATTCTTTAATTTAGGGTTAGGATTGTGGGCCGCCACTAATTAGGTATCACAGGAACTTGTAAATCATGAACTTAACTGCAAATAGTATGAACAATAATGACATTATTTGTTGTGGAGTTTTAACTTTGTCCAAGTGCATTGCTGCTTTCTGGTCTCTTGGATGGTTGACATAAGTTGAAGTGTTTCTCTGGTACTTAGAAGATGGAAGGATGAGTAACATTTGGCTGATGGCAGTTAATTAAGGTTTTAGATCATTCATCTATGCATTCTGCTAATTCTTTCCAGTTACTAAGCCTATTGGGTAGATTATACATTTTTTTTTGATACATTAGGGATATTATACCATTACTACTATAGGGTTTTTTTTCTTTTCTTTTTTCCTTTTTTTTTTTTTTTTTTTTTGGGGGGGCTCTTGGCCGGCATATGAAAAATCTAATGAGTGCATGATGTGTGGAGGAGGATTCAAAGGATTAATACAATATTGGAATTGAGCGCATGCTCAGGTTCTTTTTCCATTTTTTTTTGGGTGGGATAAGATGGCTGGGGTGGGGGATGGAGGAGAAAAAGAAAATTCGTTGTATGGCAAAGTATGGCACTGTCTGGATCTTATTTTCTTATAAATTGGGTAAGATGATAATGGTAAGAAAAACCCATTATTAGTTGTGATCATGATATTTCAAAAGTGTCGTCAAAATGTATTTGACAAAGGTGTTTCTGTTCTTGTGATAGATAAAGCATCATGGTTATATAAAAATACATGTAATTACAAAAAGAACCTTGTTTGGTATGTTTTCTTGCACCCATTGCTGTTGCATCTCCTTATTTTGATATTTAATAATTTTATGCCTTCATGAGTCTCACAGTCCCCACTGAAGCTAATCATATCTTGTTGGTGCACAAAACCAATTACCACAACACGTATCAAAGGAAAAGTAGCTATAACAAGAATTGTGAGCTCTTGGTTTCAGAACAAATGCAGATATATATATATATATATTTTTTTTGAGTTCACTAGTAGCATTTTACGGATCACAGTTTACAGCATTTAACTGTATTCATGAAAGAAGCCATCATCTTTCTAGGTGGACAAAACCCAACTTTGCAAATGCACTAATACAACTGAAGGTACACTTTAGGCACTTAAAAATCTGAGAGAAAGGCCTCTTTACTAACTTTTGGTGAATGAGGATCCCTGTCCTAGAATGGGGATTTCTGTGTTGTTCAGTGTATGTAGAGGATTTTCGGAAGAACTAAACAGTGGACATATATATTGAGGGGCAAAAGGAAAAAAAAAGTGAGATGTGGGTGAGGTGGTTCCTGTAACTTTAGGGTGGTTGGGGTTGGTCTGCGTGTATTTAAAGTTATAATTTAGGACGACTAAGCATGAGGAAAGCACCATCCACAATTTTTTCCCTTTCTTTAATCTTTTTATGGGGCTAAGGGTGGTCCCCTTGCTTGCCTGTTTACCAGAAGATCTTACATGGTATTGTGGTAAAGCTTTGGTGGAGAGGATTATTTATTCACTTCAGCATATGTTTCTGTCTTACCCCTGACTCTCTTTATATTTCTGAAAATTTTGCAATATATATAGTTTTCAATTTCGTAGTGGACATATATTAGCCTAAATATTAGTTTATGGACGGTTTCTGGAGTCTGGTTTTGATGCTCAGTTAAATTAATTAGTTTTGCACATCTAGGTTCCTTTTTTTTTTATTGAAACAACTATGTACTGAGGGTTTGTTTGAAATCTCTTGATGGTCTCAGATGAAGACTGCAGCGGACATGTGCGTTCTTTATGACATAAACAGAAAGCACAGACCCTGATTCTTTCTAATTGTTTACACTGTTTCTAGGCTTTGGGTGAGGGTCTCTGTGCTACTGCCCCATCCTGAATTTTTATATCAATTGTACACTAGATTTTTGTGCTGGAACAAGGAAAGTTCTCGGTATTTTAATTTGGATAAAACCCTGAAACCTTTAGAAAGTTCAGAGTTTTGGTGTTACATTGTGTGGCATTTGCATTAGCCATGCCATTGTACTTTGTGCCCTTCATTGGATTCCATGCATACATTTGTACATATGCATGTAAATGGCATTTTAATATTTGGTTTGGGTCAAATATTTTCAGAGCTTTGCGTGGAAAGCCTTGTGATTTTCGACTTGTCGATTTTGGCAAATTGCTATAATGTACTTGGTTTTAGATTGAAACTGTGTATAGAATATAAACGTTCTCCTTGGGGTTTGTAGAGGTTAGGCTTAAAGCTAATCCAGGACTGCCTGACGCTTGGCCTTGGCCATTACGGGCAGTCTGTTCAACTCCAATAATTAGGGAAATATTGAGAGTAAAGCCTGGGCAACAGATGTAACACCATGAGATACTCGACAAACATGGCGCTAGTCAATGGTATGGGGTCTGGCAGCAACTGCAGGATCCAAGTGCCCAAAATATAATAATATTTTTTCCATGTCTAAAACTTTGCAGTAGTCTAAGTGTTTTCAAAATTGTGGTTTACTATTTGCGTCCAATCCTATTTGGGTGCGTAAGCATTAATTATGTTGCCCATCTCTCATATTTATAAATCTTGGTGAAAGCTCAGAGTTCTTGGTCTTCTTGTGATCTCAAATTTTTGAAAAATCTCAAAAATTGTCGAACCTCACTGAGTCATGGTGGTTGTGATCTGAGATTTAAAGCCTTGTTATCTCTTTCTCCATCACCAATTTGAAAGTTATAATTCTATCATTGTTTCTTTTAATATCCATCATATCAATCTTTAAATCTTTATCTACTACTATACCAATTCAGGGACTTATAAATATCCTCCGTATGTTATAGTTTAAAGTCATCAAACTCCATAGTTCCTTTCCATCTAGTCTTAAATGCAAATTATTTTTCTTCTTCTAATAACATCTATCAATTATGTTAGAGATCCAATGTTCTAAGATGTTAATCTAGTCCAATGCTTATGGACTAGGTTCTTTATTTGCACTCGTCCATGGTCACAATTTGATATTACTAATAAACTCTTCACCAAACACAGTTTCCAACAAAGTTAAAGGCTAGAGAGATGAAGTTGGTATCCCTCAGCTCCTCGGTCATTTATCATGTCTTTCTGTATAAATGGGAATGAAGGTAAGTGGAATCCTTTGCCACTCCAGAATGAATCTAGACTGTAGGTGACAGTGGGAAGCCATTATTTCTGATTAAACTCAAACAGACTTGTACATGGATGGATGAATTCCTTTAAAAGACAGCACATCAAAATTTCTGGAGATCCAACTATTGTACAGTACATTATATTCTATCTCACCCAAAAACAAAACTAATGTGAAACAAAGCCATCGAATAAGGTGCCAAAAGAGAAACAAAACTCAAAACCTAGCTATTGATTTCCTTATGTAAGATTTTTTAAATCTCCCATTGGTTTTTCCCATGGGGTTTCCCATCAATCCTAACAAATCTCTTGTTGTAGATTGATTTTTGATTTTTTTTTTGTTTTGAATGCTTGGAATGCTTGGATCGAAGTCTTCCACAGCCTGTCGAGATTCCTAGACCTTGTCACTGCGTATGAGAATAGGAGAAGAAAATAACACCGTGGCTGTGGAGACTTTAACCATTGGTATTTATAATATCACCCCAACCCTGGACCAGTCCCACACTGGACCAGGTTGGTCCATCTCTAATCATACTTAAATCGGTCTCTGTAATTAGACTCCCACTGAACCAACTAACCTTATAATTAATTTAACCCATAAAAATATCTTACAATCTCCCACTTGGGTTATATTAATTATAATCACCATTGATCCAATGTGGCCATGAAATCTAATTACACAAAAACCATCTTTTACTTTGATCTAGTAATCAAGCCTACCAATGTCGAACAAGAGTGGAAAGTACTCCTACACATCCGGTGTATCCCCTTCTGTTAGTCACATACAGATGTCTACTTAATGACATAAATCACTTTGAAATGAATACTTGAGTCCAATGATCGAATTACCACGATCCTGTTATCTTAAAATCTTTATAGGTCAACGCACTTTGATATTATCCAACTTTATATAGGCAAATCGCCTCCAATTTGAACTAATATCTATGAGGACTAGGGAAAATCATTTAAAATTTAATTTAATTTATTCTAATTTTTAAAATTTGAATTTACATGTTGTGAAGCTTGTCTATCCTCATTACACTCAGACTGGGATCTGGAAAGTTCTCACCTTCAGATCCCATCCACTCATGCTAGTGGAGGGTAAGAAGACTGGAGTCGCCACCTAGATAAAGTCTAGGACCTATAAATGATGTCCCTCAATGGAGGGACACTAATGACTCGCGCAAATAGAACGACTATCTTGTCTCATCAAAGGCGGGTAAGTGTCAAATTACGAGTTGGGAAGGTGTTACGCACCCAACTCGTCTGGTTGAACCGGTCTCCCTAAATCCTATCATTTACTACAGTTTATGAATGCTTTGGGCTATTTAATCTAATTAAATTACAAGGTATAAGAAGAAAATCCTAATTTGATCTTTAATTATTTACTAACTATGCATGGCATAAGTTGAAATTAAACAATTTAAACAAGAAAAATAATTACAAAATGAATCAAAGGATTTAAAGAATGACTTAATCATACATCAAAAGAAAGGAAAAAAATGATATATAACATATGACCGAGGTCTGGGAAAATCCTAGGCCGCCTACGTATCCTTGTGCGGCGGGAATCAGGCCAAACGTAGTTCGGGCGAGTGTGTACGTACCAGGTGTGTGCAAGAAAAATGATGCTCCCAAAATGTTGAAACGCATCCCAAGCGATGGATGCTCCCATAATGATGGAACACATCCAATGATGAGAAATGTCTCCACAACAATGAGACCCATCTCAGTGTTGAGGTACTCCCTATCACAAGGAAGTCCCCTCGGTGAAGTAATCCCATAATACATGGAACTTACCTCAATTTGACCGAGCGTGGAGCGACCAAACTACCCTATAGCCTACGTATCCCACGAGACCTCTGTCTCTCCAGAATCAGGTCAAACGTAGTTCCCATGGATTGACGAGACATGGACACGCATGACAACACTCAGGAAAGGCCAAATGCCTCAGCTCCCCACACACGGGGTTGACTAATATCTCACTCATATCTCCTGTTCGGGATACCCCGGTGGACCGTCCATCGGACCACCATTCCTATGCTTACATCTACCCATTCGCACATTTTTCATTAATCTACATTTGATACAACGAATTCCCACACTCTGGGATCCATTCCTAGGGTTGAGTGGACCTCATTCTAAATGGGTTCACAAGATCGGGCTTATTGGAACCCCTAAACAATCACATCGTGGGAAGTGTGAATCCTAACATGCATCTATCACAGTGAAGTATTAGAGTGAGGATACATCACTTTGGGATGGGGACCACATGTTGGCATGAATATCAATTTAAACTAAGCATATATACATGTCATGGTCTAAGCATGATGTAACATAAATAAATTAAACTAAAATAAGCATGTGCATGACGGAGCACGTGTTAGTAAAATCCTACCACAAAAGCTTATAATAAAGCAAGAAGTCATGTCATATTAATCAAATGGGCCTAAGCAGCCCAACACAAGCAAGTCAAACCAAGAGAGTGGGGACCAGTCGAATTCCAACTCAAAAATGGATCCAAATCAACCTAATGCCTAGCCTAACCAAACCAACCTAGACTAACCCAATATAGACTTAAATCTGACATCATGGCCCAACTACCTCCTAAACATGGGCCAAATTGAACATAGGGATTAAACCAAAATCAAGCGCATAGTTTAACTAAATTCAAACACCAAACCAAACTTGCTTTGAATACGAATTTTTCCAAACATGGACTAGTCCAAGTAGGGATCAATTGAAGAATGGGCTAAATCAAGCATTAGTTTTGGTCCGGTTCAAGAGTAGACTAAACCATATGTAAGCAGGTTACAATCAACACCATTATGTTATACAAGTTACCATATGTACACGATAAACCAGAGGTTATAACAGATTTACATCAAACATGGGTTACAACAAGTATACTACAAATATGGATTACAACAAGGCCCAATATATAGCAACATAGATAAACCACCGACAAGCTTTAGATAATGAAGACAGCAAAGAAAAGACTAGGCAAAGATGAAAATGAAAAAAAAAAAAGATAAGAGTAAAAGAAATATAGAAATGGGCTCCGTTAAATTTACATGGTAGGAATCAATTCAATAGTTAAAAAAACAAACCGATATATCAGGGATAAAATAAATATAACAACAAAAGAGAATGATGACATAAAAAAATAAAAAATAAAAATAGAAAAGAAAAAAAGAAAGACTTACCTAGGCGATAACCAGCAGGTAAGTTCTTCTTCCTATACTGCAATTTTCTTGGTAAGTTCTTTCTTAATCGCAGACACTCTCTCTCTCTCTCTCTCTATTTTTCTGCAGCCGTCCTTTCTTCCTCCTTATTTCTTCTCCTCTTCTTTTTCCCCTCTCACACCCTCTCTGCTCTCCTTTCCTCTTTGTAGATTTTTTTTTTCTGATCCGGGCCAAAAGCCTTGCGGCTCCCTCAACGGCTTCTCTTTCAGCCGTAGCCCCCAACCCAACTCCTTCTTCTTCCTTTCTCAACCCACAAACCCTCTCTCACTCACTCTCTGCTTTCTCTTTTCTTTCTTATTTTTTTGGTGTTTTCTCTCACTTAATCTCACTCTCAACTGACGGCAGTGGTGGTGCTGCTCTTTCTTCCTTCATGGCGGCGGCGGCTGTGCTGCTGCTTTCCTCCTCTTTGGTCCACTGGCAGAGATGGTGGCGCCTCTCCTTCTTCACAGTGGCAGCGGCTGCGCTGCTGATTTCCTTCTCTTTGGATCGACTGGCAGAGCCCCTTCTTCTCTGAGGGGGTCGGAGGTTTCTGTCGATAGACTGGGGTTCGATGAGGGGGTCGGAGATCCCGTCGACCCCTGGTTCTAAATTGTCCGACCCCCGGTAAAAAACTCAGGGTCTGACTTTTATATTGGGGGGTCCGACCCTGCCTTGCTGGGTATGCGATCCTCCCCCTTATTTTTGTGTTTTTGGGTCAATTTAATACCTGGGTTTAGGGTTTTAGGGGTTAGGGTCTAGGGTTTTAGGGTTGAGGGTCTAGGGTCTAGGGTCCTAGGGTCGAGGGTCTAGGGTCCAGGGTCTAGGGTCTAGGGTCTAGGGTCTAGGGTCTAGGGTTTTAGGGTTTTAGGGTTTTTAGGGTTTTAGGGGGTTTAGGGTTTTAGGGGGTTTAGGGTTTAGGGTTTTTAGGGTTTAGGGTTTTAGGGTTCAGGGTTCGGGGTTCGGGGTTCGGGGTTCGGGGTTCGGGGTTCGGGGTTCGGGGTTCAGGGTTCAGGGTTCAGGGTTCAGGGTTTTTAGTGTTAGGGTTTAGGGTATTTGCGAATTGAATTCAAAGCCTCTGAGAGTTTAACAGAGCCACTCTCAGAGCCACTGAGAGTTTAACAAAGCCAATAAGAGTTAATTTCAGAGCCAATGAGGGTTTTTTTTTAACATGGTATGTGTATACATATTAGAGTTAAACACGCTGCATCACCAGTGTGCCCGCAACGGCTGACCTATTCCCTTCTCTGGGGTCTGGGATTGTTACATAGTATTAGTCATGTTTCAAAATGGTATTTTCCCTGTGAAAAAACAATCCACAAGGCCAGTTTATAGAAACAATCATAATACTGCACTTTCATTCCCAATGCTCAAAATAATAATTACTGCAGTCCAAGTGATTTTGAAATTGTGATTCGTTTTAGACCCCACCATCCACATGTACCATGTCAGTCCAAGGTCCATGAGAACCATCAAGCCTTGAGTAGATGGCCCCAAGAGATGAAGAGGAGTCAAACTCCGGGGTTATGCTTCTTGATGCATGGCTCCTTGCCAAGGGAGTTACCCCTTGCCAACAGAACAATTACAACTCAGACAGAAGAATACATGCATAAAATAGGTGTGCAATGTGAGAACTACCATTCATCAAGCATAATCACATAACATAAAGACTATACAGTCAAATCTATTTGGTCAAAATTAACTAGGTAACTATAAGAAAAGTAGACAAGCGATTCAACTCAAACCAATCTCCAACTAAACCACGGAAGTCATCTTTCACATGTCGTCAATGAAAAACCAAAAACCACATGGGTATTCCCAAAAACAAGAAGACAATAAGGACGTCTAAGTAAATTGCGAATCACAAGTTTAACTTTTTTTGTCCATGTAATATTTTAAGTTTTAATAAACAAGCAAAAAAGTAGAGGGAAAAAATGAAAACAAATTGATATAGTAATCCCTATTGGCGGACATACTTTACAGAGTGCTCTATATTCCTTCTGAAGGTGTTTGACAGAAGCCTTCTCCACCATTGCAACAGCAGTTTCAGAGCACTACAGTGATTCTGAACCCCTATACTCTGCCTTCCTCCTTCCACCACTAAAGCCTCAATAAGCAAGCTGATGAACACAATGAGAATGTAAAAAAAAAAAAAAACATCCAGGCAAACTATGCCATGAATTAGTATTCCATGTAAGGTAACGACGACCCTCATCTTCAGCCCAGTGGACAGGTCTTAGTATTCCATATGTCATAAACAAAATAGATTTTTCCGAACAATGATAGCTAAAATTTTATCCACATGCAAAAAAAATAAAAATTATATATATATATATATATATATATATATATATATATATATATATATATATATATATATATAATATAACAAAAAAAAAGCAGTGTTTCTGTCCAAACACAACCAAAAGTCATGAAGATCCAAGTACTACATTCCTTTTGAGCGTCTTTTGAACACCTCAAAAGCATCAGTCATATTTCATAAACAAATCAATAAGCATTGATTCCAGAACAATCCCAGGTTCGACTCTTTCTCTTTATCTTAGAATACCAGTCCTTTGATTTATCAAGTCTCAGCAACTCCACAAGTTTCCCTAGAGTAATGGGTATATTTCAGCTCTGTGATTGATAGCTCTGAAATGGGTTTGAGATCAAACTCTGAGATCCGTTGTTAGCTGGATTTTCGATTGGACAGAATCAAGGATTCAAAGTTAGGGTATCATGTTTTATTCTGTGAAAGAAGACAATTTTTTGACGGAATTGGATGGGGACGAGAGGGTGAGTCTGGGATTGACAGAAACTGTGACAGATCTCTCACAAAACCCAGGGATTGACTGAAACCAGGAATCGATCGAGGACTCCTAGGAGAAAAACGCTTAGGGTTTGTCAGAAATCAGGAATTAAAAACTCTAAAGCCACCGAGAGAAAGGGAGAGTGAGCAATAGGAAGGAGAATAGACGAGGAGAGAGAGAATGGATTGGAAGGAAGGTCACCTTCGTAAAGGGTGGTTGTGCTGCAGCTGCTCGTGTTAAGAATCTTCAATGGCGGAAATCAGAGGACCAATGGCATTATGCGAAGAGAGACAGTGGCTTAATATAGCAAATGGAGAAAAAAATTGGAAAACGGTAGAAACGGATTCAATGGTGATAGAGAGCAAATGGCAAATTGGTAATAACAGCAAGTTATCACGGTATTTGTTTTGAGAGAAAAATTCAGAAGCCTTTCTGCGTGGATGAAAGCAGGAAAAAAAATCAGAAAAATAAAAGAATAGAAATAGAATGAAATGGTACAAAGGGCGGTGGATTTGAAAACGGTATTAAATCTGATTTATTTGGGACGTAGAAGGAATAGGGCGGTGGATTTGAAATGGATATTAAATCTTATATATTTGGGCACAAAACAGGTTGTATAAAAGGCAGCTGTTTAATGCCTTTTCATCTTTCTTTTAATCAGAAAGGAGTGAAGGAGCAACCAAAGGAACATCTCCGGTGGTAAACATCAAATTCTAGAGAGAGGGTTTGAGAAGAGGTTTATTTTTGGAGTCATCCGGTAGACGAACTGCTAGGGAGTGGGGAAGCTAAGTTACCTCTGCTCTCTTAGTCTCTCCTCTCTTATGAGTAAGTGACAGATTTTTTCTTAGTTTTCTGTTTAGAACCCAGAGACCTTAGTAGTTGAACTTTTGTGTTTAGTGATTTGTCTCTATATGTTCTTGAGTTTTTTTTTTTTTCAGTTTAAGAGTTTTTTTTTCTGGGTTTCTTTGCCGTATTTTGTTTCAAGGTTAGAGGGACCAGTTGGACTTCGTTAGCGCCAAGCACGATACCACGGGCACTTGAGGATCACACCGAACAGAGTCCTTGGAAGAATATGAACAGAGCCCTGGAAGAACATGAACCTTGAAGGCGACACATCCCTGCAAACTAAATTAACCGAATTGAAATTCCCCATTTCCCCACCCCTCGCCACCGTCAGCCCCACCCCCTGTGTGGGGCGCACATAATATCTCATCTAATCGAATCTTCCCTCCCACGGTCCTATGACATGACAACACACATTATGCACCTGATGTGACTCCACCCTATGGCCCTAGATAAAAAGTGGAGAAAACTTTTGATTTTGAATTTTTTTTTTCTTAGAGAGATAATCTCTCATTCGTCTGTCAAAATCTATGTTCACATCTACTCTCTGGGGTTGGGTCAGTAGTCTCACTCAATCAAATTATTAAATTACTCTCATTTTGATCCTTGTATGGTGGGATTCAAATTATTTTCTCCCTATACTTAGGGAGGAGGGAGACGTCTCCATCGGATGGTCGATACATGGCTCTCAAAAAAATATGAGCTTCACGTTCAAACAGACACCCAGTTGACAAGCCGAGCCGACAAGGGGTGTCGGCTCGAACATGGGACTCGGATTTTTTCGAGAGCCACGTGTCGACCATCTGATGGGGGGGTCTCCCTCCTCCATGAAGTACAAGAAAGAAACGATTTGAATCCTGTATGGTGACTTATTTAATGCACATTTACCGTTCCTCCATTTAAAATCTTTAAACTGATAAGATAAACTGACTTTTATATTATTTCTACTTTTACCACCTACCTTATCTCATTCCCTTTTTAAACCATGCAATGGTGGGTTTAATTATGAAACAAAATTCTCCTAATTTATGGGAACCAACGGTTGCCTGTTGGGTATTATTAGAAAGTAATATATTAAATACATTTATTTATTATTTATTATTTTTCGTTTTGAGTAAGAATAACTGACAACACGTATGGCTAACCACAAACGAACCTAGGTCAAGGGCAAATCCCACATTGCCTACTTCATATCCATTTTCTATAAATAAGGTTTAATGACGAGAGGTTAGGGGAATATAATTTTTTACTCCTTCGGAGATTGTATCCATAAATAACGAGTTCCACACCTATTTGCACCTCAGAGTCCTTAATCTGACATAAGAGTCATCCTTAGGTCAGAGCATGACCTCCTTTGTCATAGTTTATCTATTTTCTAGAGGTATATTTAACTTCGAATGAAGTGCTTGAAGATTCAAAAATATTAATTATGTGAGAGGGTATAAAAAAAAATCCTAAACTAGTAGGTTGGAGATTTCTTTCTCATATTATTAAGTATTTTTATTACTAAAATATAAGAATATAAGAAAATGTCAAAACACATGATCAACCAGGCCAGACGACAATGTTGGGTCCATGCAACCATGCTGAATCATTGGCTTGAAAGATTAAGTGAAAGTATTCGGTATAACTTAGTTATATGACTCAAATAATATTAGACTTTCGTTATATATTTTCCCTCAAATTATTATTCACGTTTTGACTTTTAAGTTAATTTTTAACCACGATTTTCACCACATTTAATAATTGAAAAGGAAACTTTCACATGGATGATGGGATTGGTGTCGACTTCATTGAGGCCAAATTTTGAATACTAAATTTATTGTTAAAAATATTGTACCCATGTTGGTTGCCTCATTTGGATAGTTGGATATTGACCCTCTACCCATGGTAGTCAATAGAATGAGAAACAAATTCCTAAATAGCATATTTACTTAAATTTTATAGGCATTAAGTTTACTCATAATATGACAGGTTTGGTGAGGTCAAAATTTTGTAAATAGTTATAATTTAGGATCCTTCCACACATGTTAAGTTTTAAACCAAGTAGAATTTGTCAAGTATCTCTAACTAAAATTTTGGACAAAAATTAAAAGAAATGTAAAAATAGTCGAAAATAATTAAATTATTAAATAAAAATGTAAGGAAAAGTGACAATAAAAAGGTGTGTGTATAAGTGAACATATTTTTGTTAAGAAGTTAACTAGTCGGGCAGGGGCAAGTGCTTGAGTTTAACACGAAAAGTAAGAAAGTCGACCCTTTGCCCTCTTGGGAACTGTAGTTATTTGTGAGTAGAGTAAAGTCCATTTTAAAAGTTGACATGTAACAAGTCCAAAACATTTGTTAGATATTTAATAATTAGAATTAGCACAATATCCTTCTAGAAGGGCATATGGTTAAGGAATATGTTATTTTGGAAAACTGGTGTTAAAAAAGTTCATATCTGATGTACATACTATAGATTCCATGTCGGCCAAATAATGTTGAAAAACTTTTATTTTACCATCGCCCCTGCTCAACAGATGGATCTTGCAGTCAAGCTCCCTTATGCCATTGCACTGGAGGTTGAATC
This sequence comes from Protea cynaroides, assembly GCA_028583415.1. Taxonomy (NCBI): domain Eukaryota; kingdom Viridiplantae; phylum Streptophyta; class Magnoliopsida; order Proteales; family Proteaceae; genus Protea; species Protea cynaroides. The sequence continues at coordinate 37,726 of CM053275.1, read as the reverse complement.
TCCGTTTGGACCGAAGAAACCTTTACATGCCTCAGTTACCTTTTGGGATACCTACACCCCACAAAAGTTGTCTACCTGAATTTGTCCCTTAGCTCGTATGTCCTGACAGGAAGTTAAAATTTTAGTTCTTCGAAAGTAGTATCTCACTGATGCCTCCCCCCCAGGTGGAAGGAGGCCTTGTTCGCCGTCCACCCAAATTGCGTAGGAATTATATATAAGTTTATGGTTTAAAGTAAGTGTGATTTACAAATATTTTGTAAGTTTGAGCATAGTATAGAATTATCTTAAGCCATATTCATATCAAAAATGAAAATACTTCTTTCTTTATGTTTTCTTACCTTTGAGTTTATAAAATAAATTTAGTGACAGTTATAGGACCCACAAAGGAAATAATTTCTTCCATAAAGAATGCATTTGAATGATAGAACAGTTGAATCAATGACCTCCTAGGCGCCCATATTTTACTAGGAGATACCAACGAACTACGTTACCAATTGTGTTCAAACAATACAACAATTGACTAATGATGTCAAATTCAATTGAGTTTTTTTTTTTTACATTCATAATAAAATAAAATATAATGAAGATACCTCTAAGAACAAGTGAATGATGGTCGTTGGACTTTTGAGGGATGAGAGATAAAACGTTATGTTTGTGAAAAGGGCGTGACAAGGAGGGGAGATGAAGTGGTGGGTTTTGGTCAATTTCCCAGCACCAAAGAATTCATGCTTCCCTCATGTTCCCTCTCTCTCTCTTTCCAGTGACGATGGAGGATGACGGCTAGGAAGAGAGAGTAGACGAAAGAGGACGGCGGTGCTGTCTTCTTCGGTTTCTCTCTAAATCCAAGGTCTTTTGCAAATTGTCTTCATGCTATTTCGTTTGAACTTTTTTTTTCCTTCTGGAAAATGTAGTCTAAGAAACTCTTGTGTCTTCCTCAATTATTCCTGTGTCATGGGAAAAAATCCCAAAACATTGTAGACATTGCAAATATATCATATTAAAATTTTCCATTACCAAGGAAGTCCAGTCTGTGGCTTATTAAATATTTTTTTTTTTTGGGTTATCGGGTTTTGAGGATAAGTTTTATATGTAAGATGAATATCATTGTTGTTTTTCTTCTTGTTAAGTAATTGCTTATTAGTTCGTTGTTTATAATCCAACAAGAAAATTAAAGTATCATTCCTTTATCATAATTAATATTGTTAATTATGGGTGTGGGTGGAGGGAGGACTATGAGTCAGAGATAAAGATCGTAAAAATTATCTAAGAAAGATCTTAAGTACGGACCCTAATACTCCTGTCATGGGAGGAGAGAGAAAGAGAGAGATGAGAGAGTTCAAATTAATTAAGAAGTTCCCTCCATCAAAGTTCCCTCCAAAATTCAGGACCGCACAGTGGTAGTGGCTCGAGGTTCTGCAACGTCCTCAGCAACGTCCAATCCAGTTCCTCTCTCTCTCTCTCTCTCTCTTCTGCAACGTCCAATCCTATCCCTCTCTCTCTCTCTCTCTCTCAAAAGTTTCATTTCTTTACTCATGAGTTCGATTCTGTGGAGCATTTGCGCAATCGTTATTATGGCGCAGGTGTTCTCTTCCCAAACTATCTCTGCCATATAAGCATGTCATTCTCAAACTAAAAATCGAAAGGGGAAGAAAATAAACAGTGGCGGCCAAAAGCCGCAAGCATGAGAAGGTTTTTCATCGTTCTGGTCATCTTCATGCTTTTTCATCTTCTTCCACTGATGTTGAGGGTTCGTATGAAATAGAAGAAAAGAAGAGGAAGAAGAAAGAGATGGACAGATGAGGTACAGAAGGCGTAGAGAAAGAAAAGAGAACAAAAAAATCGAGAGGGTTTCGATCTTGTAAAAGGGGTGGGAGTTGGAGAAGAAGTAGAAAAATAGGGTTTTTGAAAGAGAAAGAGGAGATAAAAGCCTTCATTCAGGTATTTCTTTCCCTTTTTTTTGGGTAAGTTGATAATTTCATTCAGGTATTTCCCTTATTCCTTCTTCATCATTTGGTTTTTTTTGTTGTCATCTATTGCTTTAATGTTATGCTTGATATTTTGGTTTTATTGCTTTCTTCATTTCTTCTTTGGATTTCATTTCATCACTAAGGTTTTTAACTGTCCATATTTCTTTTATTTTATGTTTCTCACACCTTAGTACGCTCACCCATGGCGTACTAAAAGGAGCTGGACAGAAGGACCCATAAACATTTGGGTTAGAGAGAGAAAGAGAAAGAGAAAGAGTCTTAGACGTCAGGTCTGAACATGGTTGTTGCTGAATACAGAAAAGTAGAGAAAAGCAAATAGAGTGAGAGGAGAGGGGTGTGTTGCAGAGGGAGTGTACGTTTTGGCTTTTGCGTGGTGAATAGTTCAAAGTCAGATTAGCCCTAAGAGAGTTGTTAGACCTAACCGGATTTCACGGGTTCGGTCTCGACACAACTTTGATTCATCTTATTAGGCCGTTTTAGGTTTTGGATGTTCCAAAAACCAAAATCTATCTTTCTGGTTTGTTGGTCATCTGCCACATGCTTCTTCAAATTTAAAGTGCGTGAGTGCACCATGTGTCATTTAGGGGGCTTGGATGGAAAGTCCTAGAGAAAAAAATAATGGAGAGTTGGAGTGTCTAAGAGGAGAACAAGAGAATATTACTGACATATTAATGGTCGTCATTTCGCGAGTTAAAATTGTTATCATATTGTGGGTTTGACATAAAAATTTATTTTTAAAGTTTATTTACATACATTATATATTGTAGTCGATAAGTCATCTTAAGACAAATATCCCACATAAGTTAATTGTATACACCCTTCATCTTTATATTATTTTAATTGATTCTTAACTTGTGAAAAAGAGTTGGAGGGTGTACTTTTGCTCTTATCAGGAGCAATGTCTACACCTAGCTCTACTTGAAATATTTGAAGCTGTGAATTTTGATTGCCTTTGCTTTCTATTTTTTATTTCATTTTTCCTTACGTCTTGTTTCATTACTTGGGAAACGTAAAACGAGGGAAATGGTAAAAAATTTGGGAGCAACACAAATAATTAAAGAATTGTCATATGACAAAATAGTAGATTTAAGAGATCATCAAATTTGGCCAATTAATAATTTAGTTATTTAACGAGTTTGACACACATTTGTAAGCTATGGTAAACTGTAACGAAATTTCAATCATATGTGGCTTCAAGAGAACTTAGATTTGAAGAGTTGGTAATATGTAATTGTTTATTAATATGGGACCTCATGTAATTGTAAATGCTTGAGGGAGTGTTTAGAAATAATGTTATATCTTTGATTATATATTGTTTGATTAATGCGTTCTGGTGTTTATTAGCTGTTTGGATTGAACTAATATATGGCTACGAACCGAACATCATTGGTTAAACCCACACCAATTTGTTTGGCTTAAGGACATTTAGGTTCCATTTCGAGATGGACCCATGACGTTGCAATTAAATATTGAATAGATTAAAACAACATATAAATACATAAAATGTAAAATCTATTTAGAAGTAGGAGAAACAATGACAAAAAAGACGTAATGAAATAAAAATAATCTAAATATAGTATAAATGCTATTTGAAAGTCCAATATTTTTTTTATTTAAAAAAAAAACACGTACTCAACCTCTTTCCTGAGTGGTGGCTTAGGCCTTCCAAGCCTCAGCACCACAATGTTCGTGGCTTTGTTATCTAAGACTGTCCAATTGGTTCACTGTGAAGGGATGCAAGTAATGCATCTTTGGCAATTGAGGTTGAGGGGGGAGATATATGATGCTAGCTAGGGGTGCGGGTAGTGATGGAAGAAGAGAGCGATATAGAGTAGTCGGTGGGGTGTGTTTCCATTCAATTTTTGGTTTATTTTATGTCTTCATGTGGGAAGAAATGCCCCCACAAAAAACCCATTTTAGCATGTGCTATGTAAAGTTTAGGGGTAGAATCAATAGAATTCCAATTATCCCAATTCCAGATTCCCTTTATTTAGTGAACCCAGCGAATTGAGTATTGAATTTTTGGGCAGTTATCAATTCTGAGACAATTCAGAAAATTGGCTTCTGGAATCGTAGGGTTGGAGCGAAACATGTACAATTCTTTCATTTGTAATCTCCATAAAATAGCAAGTTGTTGTTCTATACAACAGTTGCTTTCTCTTTTTCCTTATTTTTTATTTTAACAACCTAACATATACATATTTATGGTTACCGATCATCCATTACACAAAATCTTGTTATTTCATTGTAGTCCATAGGCTGTAATAATTAAATCACATTCTTTTTGTTTCTTACAATTTGGTTAATGTTATATGAATTCTATCAGGGTAGTTTATTGTCCAAAATTTAAGTTTCATATCAATGATTGTCCCCTCAGTTTGAGGTTCCCTTTTTTGTGAGTCATTTCTTTCACACCACCATAGTCTAAATCTGAAAATTAAAGAACAAGTATTATATCATTCTTAATTAAAATCATATTCAGTTTAGAAACTCCATCCTTAATATTGATTACTAGAGCATGAGATGGTCCATCCTCTAATCCAAACCAAACCCCCATAAGTTTTCCTATTTGAGTGATGGTTCGTTTTACCTTGTTCCTCTTGCAACTAGTCCCTAAGAGAGGACCAAATATGGAAGAGTAGTGAAGGGGTGAGGGGGGAGGACAACATTTATATATGGGGCCTTATCCAATTGTTGTAGTGATTCTCCTTTTTGTTTTCTTTGTTTTCTCCTTCTATATTGCGAGGTCTGTTATACTGAGCGAGGGAAATAAGTTTTGAGTGTGAATTTATTAATAATGAATTTAGACGGTATATAATGTCAGATAAATTTGACCATAATGCATTTTTTATCCATGCATTGTTGACATTGAAAAAAACAGTTATAACATGCCTCGTGGTCAAATTTTGAGCCAGGTAGTCTTATAGTGGGGAGAAAAATGGAGAATGTTGGTCAGCCTCTTAAACTGCCCAAAATTTATTCTGCTATTCTTCTCAACACTTTTGGTGGCCTGGTCATAGGTGGGTATATGTAGGATCTCAATTCTTTTTAAAAAATTTGGAATAATCTATAGTCCGATTACTTAGTTGATGGATTGTCGTCTGTAGAACAGTTCTTCTCTTCTCCTTCCTTCCATTTCTTTAAAATCACTATCACTTAGGCATTTAATCTCCTACGGTCCAATATTTTGTACACTCCATGTCTTGGTTATACTTTGAAGGGAGCACATTAAGCAGAAAACGAGAAGCAATTAGAATAAAACTAAAAACAATGTCAATAAACACATAATGTCAGTCCAAAATAAGTGAGGAAAATAATGGGAATAAGAAAAAGAGGAGAAGAGGGAAAGAATGGTCCGCTTCGAGGAGAATTGCCTCCAGACTTTAGAGAACAAGACTTTTCATTACTTTTGATTGAATATTACAATATATTTGAACTCCTACTTATACTTTACTCTAACTGTATTCGGTTGAGTCTGTTACATTAGTTATTTATATTGTCTTCTAGATCCTATCATAATATTGCCATCCCCTATCGAGAATCTTGTCATCAAGGTTCATACTAAAATGCAGTAAAGATATCTCTATAGTATCTTCAGATAACCAATGCATTTCGTTGGTTCTTGAACACCAATTGTCCTATCAATAGTCTCTCAATATTCACGAATATTATTGATCAGATGAGAGGACCAATGGCATTCTGCCTAGAGAGACAGTGGTTTAATATAGCAAAGGGAGAAAAAAATTGGAAAACGGTATAAACGGATTCAATGGTGATAAAGAGCAAATGGTAAATTGGTAATAACAGCAAATTATCATGGAATTTGTTTTAGGAGAAAAATTCAAAAGAGAAGTTTTTCTGCGTGGATGAAAGCTGGAAAAAAAAGAAGAAAAGTAACATAATACAAATGGAATGAAATGGTACAAGGATTAAGGCGGTGGATTTCAAAAGGATATTAAATCTGATTTATTTGAGACAAAATGCACAAAATGAAAAGAAATGGTACAAGATTAGAGCGGTGGATTTAAAAAAGGTATTAAATAAATCTGATTTATTTGAAACAAAATGCACAAATCAGGCTGTATAATGGACAGCTGTTTAATGCCTTTTCTTCTCTTTTTTAATCAGAAACGAGTGAAGTGGATTTCAAAAGAGTATTACATCTGATTTATTTGGGATAAAACGCATAAAGGACTGCTGTTTAATGCCTTACAGGCTGTATAAAGGACAGCTGTTTAATGCCTTTTCTTCTCTTTTTTAATCAAAGGACCAACGAAAGGAAAATATCAGTAAGAAAAATCTTCAAGAACCAATGAAAGGAAACCAGAAGTTTCCAGAAACGAAAGGGGAAAAAAGCAGAAACGAAGAGGAAGAAACGGCGCTCAAAATGATGCGGCAAACAAAGTGAAGATGACCATCTCCGGTGGTAAACATCAAAGTTCAGAAGGGAGGGTTTCAGAAGAGGTTTATTTCTGTAGGGTTGCATGGCGGAATCAACTGGGAAATCCAAGAATCGTTGGTGTAGGTGATGGATCCATCCACCAGTGGTGCCGTCCATCCTCATCCGGTAGACCAAAGGGAGAGGGGAAGCTAAGGAGAGGCCGGCGGGTTTTGAGGGTTGAGAGGAGGGCTTGAGGGTGCTTCAGCCAGATCGGGGAGAGAGTGAGATGGTGAAACAAAAGAAGAGGGAAGATCAGAGAGGGAAGCCGAGATCGAAGGAGAGTGATCTGAGATCTGAGATGTGAGATGTGAGATGTGAGATGTGAGATGTGAGATGTGAGATCTGAGATGTGAGATGTGAGATGTGAGATGTGAGATGTGAGATCTGAGA
>CM053275.1:0-20407 GCA_028583415.1 Protea cynaroides | reverse complement strand
CCGATATCTGATAATATCTTCTGAAAACCCAAGAACCCGAACCCAAACCCATAAAACCCAAAACCTAATAACCCACAAACCTATAAAACCCAAAACCCAATAACCCACAAACCTATAAAACCCAATAACCCATAAAACCCCGAATAAAAAACCAATAATCGGAATAAAAATCCCATTATCCATAACCCGAAAAAAAAAATTCAAGAACCCATAAAACCGTAAAAACCCAATAACCCATATACCATAAAAAAACCATAAAACCCTAGACCCTACTTTTTTTTAAATCCTTTTCTCTTTTTCAAAAATACGTTTTATTATCTACCAAATAGGATCCTTAACTTAAAATAAACTCCGTCCCACAAAAAGGGCAGACCTTATCTGGTCCCCATATCTAATTTGGACCAAAAAACTGGGTTCTAACCATGAACCGCAGCCTAATCTGCTTCAGAAAATTAACCAAAATTGGACCAGGTCAAACCCCAGAGTATTTTCCTTTCTTTCTACTTCAAATCTGCATCAGTTGTTCAGCTCAAATGATAATTCATTCATAATCTTCTTCAACAGAAGCATATCAAACAATTACATGAAACATGAAGAACACTGAAAGAGAGAATTTTACGGTACAATTTCAAGGCAACATTGCGTTTTCGACTAACCACATAACTCTCACCAACAAAGAAATCACTTTTTATACACATACAAGTAAAAACTTTTATTACGACAAAAAATAACTGTACATAGAGTGTACCAGAATAAGAAACAAAAAAAAATCCATTATAATAGCCAATCCACAATATAATTCAAGTTTAATTCAATCAACATTAACCACTATAAAAATGGAGACCAACTGACTTAGTGTTAATTGTATCATCTAAGGCCTAGCTATTGACAACTTAAACATTGAACAAACTTCTTCTACTAATGGTTTCAGTGCCAGAAGGAGTACTACTGCTTTTGATGAAGACACAGGGCCTTTCACCCTCCAATTTCCACAAATCATAAATCTGGGATGGATGTGTTATTTAGGCAACTCCTTCCTCCATCTTATTCGTCCCACAAATTCCAAATGATAACAAACATAATTGGATTTAGTATTTAACCGAATTCCATTAGTCGTTCTGCATGATTGCCTTTGAAATAGGAAATGGAAAACAACTTCAAGGAGAATGGAAACAAAATTGTAAATACACCCGTCCAATGAAAACATTTTCTCAAAAATGAAATATGGTGGAGAGTGTCCACACTAAAACATCTAAAACCAAAACTGTAACCAATGGATAAGATTCAACACTACTAACTGAGATGATTGCAAGTAGATTCCCAAGGATCAAAAAACAAACATATCAAAATAAGCACTGAGATGATTGCATGTGGGTTCCCAAGGATCAAGAAACAAACATATCAAAATAAGCATCACTACTAAAATTAGCTACTAAACAGATGTGTGTATATATATATATATATAAACAAAAACAAAACAAAAGGAGAGGAAAAGAAATCTCTAGATCCATCCCTAACTGACACCACCTGATAAAGAAAAAACTGAAACTAAATAACTTCAAGTAACACAAGATGAAACTCACCCGATATCTTATTTGCTAAAAATGAACTTGGCAGAGGACGAGAAAGAAACAAGATATTTTCAAGACAAATGGGAAGAAAAAAAACCTAGGCAAACTCAGATCATCGAAACCCATTCCTAGGAAGGGACTCAATGAAGGTAGACAGAGAGGAAAGTAACAGAAAAATAATATATGCCAAGAAAGTAAAGAAAAATGAAAGGAAAACCTGAAGACAAAGGCTATAGGAAAAAACCACTGTCACATAATCACTCCTAATGAAGGTAAACAGAGACAGGAAAGTAAAAGAAAATTAATATATAAAAGATACGGAGAAAGTAAAGAAAATGAAATGAATACCTGAAGAAACAGAGGAGATAGTATACGAGCTCTTCAGGGGAAAAAAAATAAATCAAAACGAGAAAACATTAACATGAACATCCATTTATATATAGTTTTCTCTTTTCAAACGATGGCAGAATCTACCCAAATGGGATTAGCTACAGAGATAACAAAGAATAGAATCCTAAGCCAAAACACATCCACGAAACTAATCTTAGAGTATCATAAAGAATCAAAGAACGACGGAGAAGACAGATATCAGATAAGTGGAAAATAGAATTGAATTGAAGAACAGAGAGAAAGTAAAACGATTAAAGGAATGGGGATAATAGCTAGGAGGAGCTTCCCTTTCCGAGTTTCATGCTTTGCGGGTTTCTTCAATCTGCTCACCTTCTCTGCCGAAGCCCCTTTTGGATCCCTCTCTGCCGATTTGATCTGGCAGAGAAACTCTCACGCCCCTCTGTCACTTCGACCTGGACCGAGAGCTTCTCCCAGCTCTCAGATCTCACATCTCAGATCTCACTTCTCACATCTCTCTCCTTCGATCTCGGCTACCCTCTCTGATCTTCCTCTTCTTTTCTTTCACCATCTCACTCTCTCCCTGATCTGGCTGAAGCACCCTCAAACCCTCCTCTCAACCCTCAAAACCCGACGGACGCTCCTTAGCTTCCCCTCTCCCGTGCAGTTGGTCTACCGGATGAGGATTGACGGCTCTCTATGGATTTCACTCGATTCATCTCGGAGATCGATTCTGCTGTTGGGACGATCGCAGCATCGCCAGGCCAACAATCGGATTCCGCAGTGACCCTTCCGATTCCAATCAAGAACCCCACCCCAACTGAGATGCAGCGCCGCCGACCTCGTTGCAAGTCTCGGCAGCTTTGAAGGAAGCAAGTCCACAACAGAAACATCCACTGGTTCTTGGGTTTCCCAGTTGATTCCGCCATGGCCCCCTCCAGAAATAAACCTCTGCTGAAAACCCTCTCTTCTGGCCTTTGATGTTTACCACCGGAGCTTTTGTTGGTCCTTCACTCGTTTTTGATTAAAAAAAAAAAAATCATTAAACAGTTGTCCATTATAAATCAGATTTAATACTCTTCTCAAATCCACCGCCTGTACCATTTCATTCCAGTTTCTGGATTTTGTCTCAAATAAAGCAGATTTAAACCCCTTTTGAAATCCACCGCCCTAGTCCTTCTACCATTTCATTCCACTTGCATACTTTTACTTTTTTTTTTTTTTTCCCTGCTTTCATCCACGCAGAAAGGTTTCTCTTGTGAATTTTTCTCTCAAAACAAATTCTATGATAACTTGTTCTTATTACCAATTTGTCATTTGCTCTCTGTCACAATCCAATGCTATCGCGATGACCGTGGCTTCATCGCTGAATCCTCCGCCAACTTCCCCTTCCCCGCACAAGGATGGAGAATAATGGAAAAGGAGCAAAGCACTCTGGTTTGTCCCGTTCAACATAACCACCATATTTCAAACTCTAAGAAAGCGTCCGTACAGCACGATCATGATGCGACTGATTCAATGCTATTTTCAATTGCCCACTTGCGCCGAATTTAGCTGACAGTGTTTTGGAAATCATAACATAAATCTGGTTGCGCCGAATTGAGCCGACAGTGTTTTGGAATTCGTAACATGTTCTGGTTGCGCCAAATTGACCAGACAATATATTTTACCTTTCGTAATAAAAAATTGACAGGGCTTACGAATTTAAGTGGTTTTTTTCAATTGGATTATGGAATTGAAAAAATCATGATGACGATGATTTGGTAACTGTGCCAACAACGTAATATCTTAGTGGAGGCGTGTACTTTTGTTTTCTTGACTCACCCACAATCGTGGGACGTAGATTCACCCACAAACGCATGATACCCAATAACCCATAAACCCATAAACCCATAAAACCCAAAACTCAAAACACAAAAACCCATAAAACCATAAAACCCAAAAACCAAAACTCAAAAATCCATAACCCATAAAACCCATAACCCATAACCCAAAAACCTAAAAACCCCAAACCCTATTCTCTTTTCTAAGAATGCGTTCTATTATTCTCCAAACGCATTCTCTTACTTTACAATCTTTTCTGTTGTCTCCAGAACGTATTCTGACATTTTTAAATAATTTCTCATTTTCAAAATTTTAAGAACGCATTCTTTAAACTCATTCAAAGTAGCTAAAATCTTCCTAAAAAATTATTCCACTGCTCAACAAAACGCCAGCATACAATATACTGTCAATGTACCCTAATACTACAATTGTACGGAACATAATCACCGTTCATTTCCTCCAATTTTTTCTTTAACTTTTATTATGAGATTTTTCTACATCCTATGGTTAACCAACATCCAAAAGGGACACTTATTTTATTATTTTTCTCACTTATTTTAGACTGACATTATGTCCATATTGACATTGTTTCTAGTTTTATTCTAAGGGGGTGTTTGGTAACACTCCAGAAGTTGGATTCTGACTTCTGAATTTTTCTACATCCTATGATTAACCAACATCCAAAAGGGACACTTATTTTATTATTTTCCTCACTTATTTTAGACTGACATTATGTCCATATTGACATTGTTTCTAGTTTTATTCTAAGGGGGTGTTTGGTAACACTCCAGAAGTTGGATTCTTACTTCTGGAGCATAAATAGAGTAGAAGCCTGTTTGGTAACCCGGTTCGGACTTCTGGAGAATCCATGAGTGAACCGGCTCCAAATGAGCTCTAGAATCCAATTTTTTGGAGCATCAAATAGATGCTTTTCGACTTCAGAGCATAATTTTGGAATAAAAATCACCCCACACCACTACTACCACCAACTACCACCACCAACACCACCAGCCACCAACCACCAGCCACCACCCTCCACCACCCACTGTCGCCACCACCACCACCCACCGCCACCACTACCCACCACCACCACCAACATCCTCAATCACCACCCACCGCCACTTACCATTGCCACCGGCCACCAACCACTACCACCACCACCCACCGCCACCTACCATCTCCACCACCACCAGCCACCAACCACCGCTACCACCACCTACCACCACCATCAACTATCACCCACCACCGCCGCCACCACCACCACCAACATCCTCAATCACCACCCACCGCCACTTACCATTGCCACCACCACCAACCACCGGCCACCAACCACTACCACCACCACCCACCGCCACCTACAATCTCCACCACCACCAGCCACCAACCACCGCTACCACCACCTACCACCACCATCAACTATCACCCACCACCACCCCTCGTCGCCACCACCACCAACCACCCACCACCGCCACCACCATCCACTACCACCCACCGCCACCGCCACTACCACCATCCTCAATCACCACCCACCGCAACCTACTATCGCCACCACCACCAGCCACCAACCACCACCCACCACCACCACCAACTATCACCCACCACCACCCACCACCACCAACCACCCACTACTGCCACCACCATCCACTACCACCCACCGCCACCACCACCCACCACCACCACCAACTATCACCCACCACCACTGCCAGCACCATCCACTACCACCCACCACCACCGCTACCACCCTCCACCACCACCACCCACCCACCGCCACCCTGCACCACCACCGTCACCAACCATCACCACTCACCACTAGTGCCACCATCCGTCACCCCCCACCACTACTCTGGAGTCCATGACTAAGGTTAACGAACATGTTTCTACTCCCTCATACTCTTGAATCCTTTTGAAGTTGGAGTAGAAATTTGAACCAGAAGTAAGAATCCCAGAGTTGAAGTTTTATCAAACAGCCCCTAATTGCTTCTCGTTTTCTGCTTAATGTGCTCCCTTCAAAGTATAACCAAGACATGGAGTGTACAAAATACTGGACCGTACAAGATTAAATGCCTAAGTGATAGTGATTTTAATGAAACGGAAGGAAGGAGAGGAGAACTGTTCTACATACGACAATCCATCAACTAAGTAATCAGACTATAGATTATTCCAAATTTTTTAAAAAGAATTGAGATCCTACATATACCCACCTATGATCAGGCCACCGAAAGTGTTGAGAAGAATAGCAGAATAAATTTTGGGCAGCTTAAGAGGCTGACCAACATTCTCCATTTTTCTCCCCACTATAAGACTACATGCTTCAAAATTTGACCAGGAGGCATGTTATAACTGTTTTTTCAAGGTCAACAATGCATGGATAAAAAATGCATTACGGTCAAATTTATCTGACATTATATGCCGTCTAAATTCATTATTACTGAAAACTTATTTCGCTCGCTCAGTATAACAAACCTCGCAATATAGAAAGAGAAAACAAAGAGAACAAGAAGGAGAATCACTACAACAATTGGATAAGGCCCCATATATAAATGTTGTCTCTCCCCCCTCACCCCTTCACTACTCTTCCATCTTTGCTCCTCTCTTAGGGACTAATTACAAGAGGAACAAGGTCAAACGAACCATCACTCAAATAGGAAAACTTATGGGGGTTTGGTTTTGTGAATATGTTAAGGTTTATGCTTCAAATTAAGAAGAAAACCCTAAACCCTAAACCCCTAAAAGAAGTCCGCATAGGACAAAACTAATGACAAGACTTATCGTTACATCCAGGAGAACCAATAAGAACTCCAACAAACAATAGAATACTGTACAGGATAAGTCTTCGTGGAAGAAGAATACTGAAAACGAAAAGTCATTGGGGAAGAAGACTATGACTTACAAAGGAATCTATTCTTTTAACAGCTTTTAGGGCTCCACAAGGACACTATGAATGGCTTGTAATGCCGTTTGGATTGAAAAATGCCCCTCAGAATTTTAGAGGAGAATGGATGACGTATTCCAAGATCTTAAACAATTTTGTATTGTATATGTTGATGACATACTAATCTTTTAATTGCATGCCCCAACCTATAATTTGTCCTTAGTCAAACCCATATGGTGCAATCCCGGATTGCAAAACCCTAATTTGGTATCGTGGTGGCCGACTCCAGAAAATATATGATCAAATAATATCAAGGGATCAGAGGATCTCTTGAGGACTTAAACATTGAACTAACTTGCTGTACTAACAGCCTCAGTGCCGGAAGGGCTACTGCTATTAAAGAAGACACAGGGCCTTTGAGCCTCCAATTTAGACAAATCAGAAATCTGGGTTTGCTGTGTTATTTAGGCAACACCTTGTTCCATTTGTCTGGGGCTAGAAACCTCCTATTTGAAACTTGTATGCATGAGGTATTTCAAACTTGACAAATATTTAGGACAGCTGAACACAGCAATAATTTACACAAAACATCACATGTGACAAAAATTTGGATGAAGAGCTTACTGTGGAAACTTTATGACAATAAAAGCACAAAGATCTGCACAAATGGTTCCAACCCATGAATCAAACAGTGTAATAATAAGCTGAACCAGATACCTCAAAACCTAAAACCATGCAAAGCTTTATGCAATATTTCAGTTGTCAGATATCTAAAAGGAACCACAACAAAACAAAAAAAGAAAAAAAATCCATTCATTCTGAGATCCATCCTAAGTTAAGAAACCAAAAGGACTAATCATCTTATTCGTCCCACAAATTCCAAATGATAACAAACAGAATTGGATTTACTGTTTAACCGAATTCCATTGATCATTCTGGCTGATTGCCTTTGAGATAGGAAACGGAAAACAACTAGAACGTGAATGGATACAAAATTCGAAATACACCCGTCCATTGAAACCGAATCTGTCACACACTAAACCCAGATAATAAAAATTAACTAATGCCTAATCCTTGAACCCTGAACCCAGAACCCTGAACCCTGAACCCTGAACCCTAAAACCCTGAACCCTAAAACCCTGAACCCTGAACCCTGAACCCTGAACCCTGAACCCTGAACCCTGAACCCTAAACCCTAAACCCTAAAACCCTAAACCCTAAACCCTAAAACCCTAAACCCTAAACCCTCAACCCTCAACCCTCAACCCTCAACCCTCAACCCTAACCCCTAAACCCTAAACCCTTAAACCGTAAACCCTTAAACCCTAAACCCTAAACCGTAAACCCTAAACCGTAAACCCTAAACCCTAAACCCTAAACCCTAAACCCTAAACCCTAAACCCCAAACCCCAAACCCCAAACCCCAAACCCCAAACCCCAAACCCCAAACCCCAAACCCCAAACCCCTAAACCCCTAACCCCTAAACCCTAAACCCCCCACCCCCCACCCCTCAACCCCTCAACCCCTCAACCCCTCAACCCCTCAACCCCTCAACCCCTCACCCCTCAACCCTCAACCCTAAACCCTAAACCCCAAAACCCCTCAACCCCTAAGCCCTGACCCACTCCCGGATCCGGATCTATGGCTCCCACTCCCAGATCCCCCGCTCCCAGATCTCAATCCCACTCCCTGATCCCGCTCCCGGTCCAGAATCTCTGCTCCAGATTCCCAACCCGATCCTGCTCCCGGATCCCTCATCTCGCTCCCTGATCCGGATCCCTGTTCTCACTCCCTGATCCGGATCCCTGTTCTCGCTCCCGGAGCCGGATCCCTGATCCCGCTCCCGGAACCTGATCCCACATCCCACTCTTGGAACATGATCCTGCTCCCGGATCCTGCTCCCGGATCCTGATCCCGGATCTTGCTCCCGGATCCTGCTCGCGGGTCCTGCTCCGGGATTCTGCTCCCGGATCCTGCTCCCGGGTCCTGCTCCGGGATTCTGCTCCCGGATCCGGCGCCCGAATACTATCTAATATCACTAGATATTGACCAAAACATATTCTCGGATCCCGATCCCGTTCCCGAAACATGTTCCCGGATCCCGATCCCGCTCCGAGAACATGCTCCCGGATCCCGATCCCGCTCCGAGAACATGCTCCCGGATCCCGATCCCGCTCCCAGAACATGTTCCCAGATCCCGATCCCGCTCCCGAAACATGTTCCCGAATCTCCGATCCAAAAAATGCCCATCCCTTAATCCCGATCCACTCCCATTAATTTCTAAAACCCAAGTACCCTATCCGATAACCACTATCCGCAATCCTAAACCCCTAACCCCGATATCTGATAATATCTTCTGAAAACCCAAACCCATAACCCAATAACCCACAAACCCATAAAACCCAAAAACCATAAACCCCGAATAAAAAACTAATAATCGGAATAAAAATCCCATTATCCATAACCCGAAAAAAAAAATTCAAGAACCCATAAAACTGTAAAACCCAATAACCCATATACCATAAAAAACCGTAAAACCCTAGACCCTACTTTTTTTTAAATCCAATTCTCTTTTTCAAAAATACGTTTTATTATCTACCAAATAGGATCCTTAACTTAAAATAAGCTCCGTCCCACAAAAAGGGCAGACCTTATCTGGTCCTCATATCTAATTTGGACCAAAAAACTGGGTTCTAACCATGAACCGCAGCCTAATCTGGTTCAGAAAATTAACCAAAATTAGACCAAGTCAAACCACAGAGTATTTTCCTTTCTTTCTACTTCAAATCTGCATCAGTTGTTCAGCTCAAATGATAGTTTTCATTCATAATCTTCTTCAACAGAAGCATATCAAACAATTACATGAAACATGAAGAACAAAGAGAGAATTTTACGGTACAATTTCAAGGCAACATTGCGTTTTCGACTAACCACATAACTCTCACCAACAAAGAATTCACTTTTTATACACATACAAGTAAAAACTTTTATTACGACAAAAAATAACTGCACATAGAGTGTACCAGAACAAAAAACAAAAAAAAATCCATTATAATAGCCAATCCACAATATAATTCAAGTTTAATTCAATCAACATTAACCACTATAAAAATGGAGACCAACTGACTAGTGTTAATTGTATCATCTAAGGCCTATTCAAGTTAACTCTACAATAATTTTCAGATCCTCGTCTTTCATTTCAACTATCAGAATAGTATCATCCCCTTTACTCACACAATCCCCAAAAGCACATCCTAAATGAACTTTCAATTACCCATCACAAGCAAAAGTTCTACCATTAATTGCATGCCCCAAACTATAATTTGTCCTTGGTCAAAGACATATGGTGCGCTCCTCGATTGCAAAACCATAATTTGAAATCGCGGTGGCCCACTCAGAATAATATATGATCAAATAATATCAAGGGAGAGCTATTGACAACTTAAACATTGAACAAACTTCTTCTACTAATGGTTTCAGTGCCAGATGGAGTACTACTGCTTTTGATGAAGACACAGGGCCTTTCACCCTCCAATTTCCACAAATCATAAATCTGGGATGGATGTGTTATTTAGGCAACTCCTTCCTCCATCTTATTCGTCCCACAAATTCCAAATGATAACAAACATAATTGGTGGAGAGTGTCCACACTAAAACATCTAAAACCAAAACTGTAACCAATGGATAAGATTCAACACTACTAACTGAGATGATTGCAAGTAGATTCCCAAGGATCAAAAAACAAACATATCAAAATAAGCACTGAGATGATTGCAAATGGATTCCCAAGGATCAAGAAACAAACATATCAAAATAAGCATCACTACTAAAATTAGCTACTAAACAGATGTGTGTATATATATATATATATATATATATATATATATATATATATATATATATATATATATATATAAACAAAAACAAAACAAAAGGAGAGGAAAAGAAATCTCTAGATCCATCCCTAACTGACACCACCTGATAAAGAAAAAACTGAAACTAAAGAACTACAAGTAACACAAGATGAAACTCACCCGATATCTTATTTGCTAAAAATGAACTTAGCAGAGGACGAGAAAGAAACAAGATATTTTCAAGACAAATGGGAAGAAAAAAAACCTAGGCAAACTCAGATCATCGAAACCCATTCCTAGGAAGGGACTCAATGAAGGTAGACAGAGAGGAAAATAACAGAAAAATAATACATGCCAAGAAAGTAAAGAAAAATGAAAGGAAAACACGAAGACAAAGGCTTTAGGAAAAAACCACCGTCACATAATCACTCCTAATGAAGGTAAACAGAGAGGGAAAGTAAAAGAAAATTAATATATAAAAGATACCGAGAAAGTAAAGAAAATGAAATGAATACCTGAAGAAACAGAGGAGATAGTATACGAGCTCTTCAGGGGAAAATAAAATAAATCAAAACGAGAAAACATTAACATGAACATCCATTTATATATAGTTTTCTCTTTTGAAAACGATGGCAGAATCTACCCAAATGGGATTAGCTACAGAGATAACAAAGAATAGAATCCTAAGCCAAAACACATCCACGAAACTAATCTTAGAGTATCATACTGTAACAAAGAATAGAATCCTAAGCCAAAACACATCGGAGAAGACTAATCTTAGAGTGTAAAAAAGAATCAAATTGAGAGAAGACAGAGAGAAAGTGGAAAATAGAATCGAATTAAAGGAATGGGGAAAATAAAGCTTAAAGGAAGGGGGATAATAGTTAGGAGGAGCTTCCCTTTCCATGTTTATGCTGGGTTTCTTCAATCTGCTCACCTTCTCTGCCGAAGCCCCTTTTGGATCCCTCTCTGCCGATTTGATCTAGCAGAGAAACTCTCACGCCCCTCTGACACTTCGACCTGGACCGAGAGCTTCTCCCAGCTCTCAGATCTCAGATCTCAGATCTCAGATCTCACATCTCACATCTCACATCTCTCTCCTTCGATCTCGGCTACCCTCTCTGATCTTCCTCTTCTTTTCTTTCACCATCTCACTCTCTCCCCGATCTGGCTGAAGCACCCTCAAACCCTCCTCTCAACCCTCAAAACCCGACGGACGCTCCTTAGCTTCCCCTCTCCCTAGCAGTTGGTCTACCGGATGAGGATTGACGGCTCTCTATGGATTTCACTCGATTCATCTCGGAGATCGATTCTGCTGTTGGGACGATCGCAGCATCGCCAGGCCAACAATCGGATTCCGCAATGACCCTTCCGATTCCAATCAAGAACCCCACCCCAACTGAGATGCAGCACCGCCGACCTCGTTGCAAGTCTCGGCAGCTTTGAAGGAAGCAAGTCCACAACAGAAACATCGACTGGTTCTTGGGTTTCCCAGTTGATTCCGCCATGGCCCCCTCCAGAAATAAACCTCTGCTGAAAACCCTCTCTTCTGGCCTTTGATGTTCACCACCGGAGCCTTTGTTGGTCCTTCACTCGTTTTTTATTGAAAAAAAAAAAATCATTAAACAGCTGTCCTTTATAAATCAGACTTAATACTCTTCTCAAATCCACCGCCTGTACCATTTCATTCCAGTTTCTGGATTTTGTCTCAAATAAAGCAGATTTAAACCCCTTTTGAAATCCACCGCCCTAGTCCTTCTACCATTTCATTCCACTTGCATACTTTTACTTTTTTTTTTTTCCCTGCTTTCATCCACGCAGAAAGGTTTCTCTTGTGAATTTTTCTCTCAAAACAAATTCTATGATAACTTGTTCTTATTACCAATTTGTCATTTGCTCTCTATCACAATCCAATGTCGCTGCTATCGCGATGACCGTGGCTCCATCGCTGAATCCTCCGCCAACTTCCCCTTCCCCGCACAAGAATGAAGAATAATGGAGAATAATGGAGAAGGAGCAAAGCACTCTGGTTTGTCCCGTTCAACATAACCACCATATTTCAAACTCTAACAAAGCGTCCGTACAGCACGATCATGATGCGACTGATTGAATGCTATTTTCAATTGCCCACTTGCGCCGAATTTAGCTGACAGTGTTTTGGAAATCATAACATAAATCTGGTTGCGCCGAATTGAGCCGACAGTGTTATGGAATTCGTAACATGTTCTGGTTGCGCCAAATTGACCAGACAATATATTTTACCTTTCCTAATAAAAAACTGACAGGGCTTACGAATTTAAATGGTTTTTTTCAATTGGATTATGGAATTGAAAAAATCATGATGACGATGATTTGGTAACTGTGCCAACAACGTAAGATCTTAGTGGAGGCGTGTACTTTTGTTTTCTTGACTCACCCACAATCGTGGGACGTAGATTCACCCACAAACGCATGATACCCAATAACCCATTAACCCATAAACCCATAAACCCATAAAACCCAAAACTCAAAACACAAAAACCCATAAAACCATAAAACCCAAAAACCAAAACTCAAAAATCCATAACCCATAACACCCATAACCCATAACCCAAAAACCTAAAAACCCCAAACCCTATTCTCTTTTCTAAGAATGCGTTCTATTATTCTCCAAAAGCATTCTCTTACTTTACAATCTTTTCTGTTGTCTCCAGAACGTATTCTGACATTTTTTAAATAATTTCTCATTTTCAAAATTTTAAGAACGCATTCTTTAAACTCATTCAAAGTAGCTAAAATCTTCCTAAAAAATTATTCCACTGCTCAACAAAACGCCAGCATACAATATACTGCCAATGTACCCTAATACTACAATTGTACGGAACATAATCACCGTTCATTTCCTCCAATTTTTTCTTTAACTTTTATTTCAGCAATTTCATTGTGCTATAATCTTATTATGAGATTTTTCTACATCCTATGGTTAACCAACATCCAAAAGAGACACTTATTTTATTATTTTCCTCACTTATTTTAGACTGACATTATGTCCATATTGACATTGTTTCTAGTTTTATTCTAAGGGGGTGTTTGGTAACACTCCAGAAGTTGGATTCTGACTTCTGGATTTTTCTACATCCTATGGTTAACCAACATCCAAAAGGGACACTTATTTTATTATTTTCCTCACTTATTTTAGACTGACATTATGTCCATATTGACATTGTTTCTAGTTTTATTCTAATTCCTTCTCGTTTTCTGCTTAATGTGCTCCCTTCAAAGTATAACCAAGACATGGAGTGTACAAAATACTGGACCGTACGAGATTAAATGCCTAAGTGATAGTGATTTTAATGAAACGGAAGGAAGGAGAGGAGAACTATTCTACATACGACAATCCATCAACTAAGTAATCAGACTATAGATTATTCCAAATTTTTTAAAAAGAACTGAGATCCTACATATACCCCCACCTATGACCAGGCCACCGAAAGTGTTGAGAAGAATAGCAGAATAAATTTTGGGCAGCTTAAGAGGCTGACCAACATTCTCCATTTTTCTCCCCACTATAAGACTACCTGCTTCAAAATTTGACCAGGAGGCATGTTATAACTGTTTTTTTCAAGGTCAACAATGCATGGATAAAAAATGCATTACGGTCAAATTTATCTGACATTATATGCCGTCTAAATTCATTATTAATAAATTCACACTGAAAACTTATTTCGCTCGCTCAGTATAACAAACCTCGCAATATAGAAAGAGAAAACAAAGAGAACAAGAAGGACAATCACTACAACAATTGGATAAGGCCCCATATATAAATGTTGTCTCTCCCCCCTCACCCCTTCACTACTCTTCCATCTTTGCTCCTCTCTTAGGGACTAGTTGCAAGAGGAACAAGGTCAAACGAACCATCACTCAAATAGGAAAACTTATGGGGGTTTGGTTTTGTGAATATGTTAAGGTTTGTGCTTCAAATTAAGAAGAAAAGAATTGTGTTGGGGGAAGAAAAAACAAAAAATCAGCAAAACTATACAAGGAAGACTTAACTGGTTCGGTTCAAAGAGATGGAGAAGCAGCAACAGCTGCTGGGTTTCTTATTTAACACGAAAGGATTAGACACGGAATTCAGACTGATTTTACCTTGGGGAAAAGAATTAACAGTGCTGCTCCAGGGAGTGGCCTCTCATCAAACCCATTGAATGAATATGCAGACCACTGAATAGAATGATTAATTAAAATACTCACCAAGTAACTGAAAATTTCTTATTAAATAAATTGTAAGAATTCCTTAACGATGAATCAAGTATGGTTCATTTCCAAGATTCATGTGAATGTTTGGACTACAAGTGAACTGCTTCGCTGGACTATAAATGAACTACTACAACCACTATCCATGGACTCATTTAATGGTGAAACCAAAAGAGTCAAGTGTTGTAATGATTTAATTTAGTAATCAAAATATGAAAAGGATTAAAATAAAATGAGATGGATTAGAGGACGGACCATCTCATGTTTTATTAGTCATCAATATTAAGGATGGAGTTTCTAAACTGAATGTGGTTTTAATTAAGAATGATATAATGCTTGTTCTTTAATTTTCAGATTTAGACTATGGTGGTGTGAAAGAAATGACTGACAAAAAAGGAAACCTCAAACTGAGGCAACAATCATTGACATGAAACTGAAATTTTATGGAGAATACAAATGAAAGAATTGTACATGTTTCCCTCCAACCCTACGATTCCAGAAGCCAATTTTCAGAATTGTCTCAAAATTGATAACTGCCCAAAAATTCGATACTCAATTGTCTGGGTTCATTAAAAAAGGAAATCTAAAATTGGGAAAATTGGAATTCTACCGATTCTGCCCTAAACTTTACATAGCACATGCTAAAATGGGTTTTTTTGTGGGGGCATTTCAATCTTTCCACGTGAAAACATAAAATAAATAAAAAATTGAATGGAATCACACCCCACCAACAACTCTATATCGCTCTCTTCTTCCATTACTACCCCCACCCCCAACTTGCAACCACATGCTATTGCATCCACATGCATTTCTGCAACTACGTACACAACTGATCATCGCCTCATTTTCCATAACTACCACCTACGTGGCAATAAGAACCAGCTAATGGAAGCCCTACAAGAGACGCATCGATTGGGAAACTAAGAATTCGACCACCCGCCCTTGAAGCAGGTCGGATTTACACTCTTACACACTATTGGTCCTACATCATCAAAGTAAAGAAGATGGGAGAGATTCAACTTTCAATTCGCTTCACTAGCCTATCTCTATCTAACATCATATATCTCCCCCCTCAACCTCAATTGCCAAAGATGCATTACTTGCATCCTTTCACAGTGAACCAATTGGACAGTCTTAGATAACAAAGCAATGAACAATGAACCAATTGGACAGTCTTACATAACAAAGCAACGAACATTGTGGTGTTGAGGCTTGGAAGGCCTAAGCCACCACTCAGGAAAGAGGTTGAGTACGTGCTATTTTTTTAAAATAAAATAAATTATTCTTATTTCATTACGTATTTCTTTTGTCATTGTTTCTCCTCTTAAGTTTTTACATTTTATAAAATCTCATAGTTTTTAATCTATTCAATATTTAATTGCAACGTCATGGGTCCATCTCCTATTTCAGTTTTATACTTTATTTAGATTATTCTTATTTCATTACGTATTTCTTTTGTCATTGTTTCTCCTACTTCTAAATAGATTTTACATTTTATATACTTATATGTTGTTTTAATCTATTCAATATTTAATTGCAACGTCATGGGTCCATCTCAAAATGGAACCTAAATGTCCTTAAGCCAAACAACTTGGTGTGGGTTTAACCAATGATGTTTGGTTCATAGCCATATATTAGTTCAATCCAAACAGCTAATAAACACCATAACACATTAATCAAACAATATATAATCAAAGATATAACATTATTTCTAAACACTCCCTCAAGCATTTACAATTACATGAGGTCCCATATTAATAAAACAATTACATATTACCAACTCTTCAAATCTAAGTTCTCTGGAAGCCACATATGATTGAAATTTCGTTACAGTTTACCATCGCTTACAAATCTGTGCCTAACTCGTTAAATAACCAAATTCTTAATTGGCCAAATTTGTTGATCTCTTAAATCTACTATTTTGTCATATGACAATTCTTCAATTATTTGTGCTGCTCCCAAATTTTTTACCATTTCCCTCGTTTTACGTTTCCCAAGTAATGAAACAAGACATAAGGAAAAATGAAATAAAAAATAGAAAGCAAAGGCAATCAAAATTCACAACCTGAAATATTTCAAGTAGAGCTAGGTATAAACATTGCTTCTGATAAGAGCAAAAGTACACCCTCCAACTCTTTTTCACAAGTTAAGCATCAATTAAAATAATATAAAGATGAAGGGTGTATACAACTAACTTATGTGGGATATTTGTCTTAAGATGACTTATCGACTACAATAAATAATGTATGTAGACTAACCAAAAAATTAAAAAATGAACTTTTATGTCAAACCACAATATGATAACAATTTTAACTCGCGAAATGACGACCATTAATATGTCATTAATATTCTCTTTTTCTCCTCTTAGACACTCCAACTCTCCATTATTTTTTTATCTAAGACTGAATCAAAGCCGTGTCAGCACCGAACTGTGAAACCCGGTTAGGTCTACCAACTCTCTTAGGGCTAATCTGACTTTGAACTATTCACCACTCAAAAGCCAAAACGTACACTCCCTCTGCAACACACCTCCTCTCACTCTATTTGTTTTTCTCTACCGTTCTGTACTCAACAACAACCTTGTTCAGACCTGACGTCTAAGACTCTTTCTCTCTCTAACCCAAATGTTTCTGGGTCCTTCTGTCCAGCTCCTTTTATCTTTAATGGATACAGATGAGTCGATGACTAACTGAGAGAGAGAGAGATAGAGAGAGTCGGAAGATAATATCCGTAGAGGGCCATAGGTGAGGGCACAAAGCTTAGAGAAACAGTAAATAAAAGAAAAATGGACAGGTTAAAAATCATGACCAATTAAATGAGAAAGAAACAACCATGTTCAGACCTGAAGTTTAAGACTCTCTCTCTCTCTCTCAAACACACATGTTTCTGGATCCTTCTGTCCAACTCCTTCATCTTTATACAATACAGATCAGTCGATGACTATATGAGAGACAGATAGAGAGAGAGTGTGTGAATCTTAGGATAATATCCATAGAAGACCATGGGTGAGCGTACTAAGGTTTGAGAAACATAAAATAAAAGAAATATGGACAGTTAAAAACCTTAGTTATGAAATGAAATCCAAAGAGGAAATGAAAAAGGTTATAAAACCAAAATATCAATCATAACATTAAAGCAATAGATGACAACAAAGAAAACCAAATGATGAAGAAGGAATAAGGGAAATACATGAATGAAGGCTTTTACCTCCTCTTTCTCTTTCAAAAACGCTATTTCTCTACTTCTTCTCCACCTCCCACCCATTTTACGAGATCGAAACCCTCTCAATTTTTTTTTTCTCTTTTCTTTCTCTACGCCTTCTGTAACTCCTTCGTCCATCTCTTCCTTCTTCCTCTTCTTTTCTTCTATTTCATACGAGCCCTCTTACATTGTTCTTCCTCTTCCTTCTCTCCTTTTCTAAAAATTACATAAACTAAAATTTCCTTTACAGAGAATAATGGAGAAAAATGGTGTGAGAAAAAAGCAAAACATTAAAGCTATAGGTAACAACAAACAAAACCACATGATGAACAAGGAATAGGGGAAATACCTGAATGAAGGCTTCTAGATCCTCTGTCTTCCGAAATCGGTTGGAACCGTTACATCCGGACCTCTGTCTCCTCTTGCGAAAATCCTTAAACCCTCTTCTTCTACTTCTTCTCCAGCTCCCCCCCTTTTTACGAAATCGAAACCCTCTCCATCTTTTTTTTTCCTTCTCTTATGTTTCTCTATGCCTTCTGTAACTCCTCCTTCCTCCTCTTTCTTCTTCCTCGTGTTTGTTTCTTCTACTTACGAACCCTCTTATATTATTCTTCCTCTTTCTTCTCTCCTTTTCTAAAAATTACAGGAAGTTAAATTTCCATTACAGAGAAGAATGGAGAAAACGGGTGTGACAAAAAAGCGAAACAAACATACAAAAGTAAAATTTCCATCGCAAAGAAGAATGGAGAAAAATGGTTTCAGACGTTGAGGGCGTCCACCCGAGCTTCATTGTCACATGGGACGCCCGAGAACGACCAAAGTCAGCTGGGAGTCGAGGAAGGCTTCCACTTTTCTACTTCACAACCTTTGCGGCCAACAAGTGCGGCCTTACGCTTCTTAAGCAAGTCAACATCAGTGGAAGAAGATGAAAAGCATGAAGATGACCAGAACAATGAAAAACCTTCTCATGCTTGCGGCTTCTGGCCGCCACTGTTTATTTTCTTCCCCTTTCGGTTTTTAGTATGAGAATGACATGCTTATATGGCAGAGATAGTTTGGGAAGAGAGCACCTGCGCCATAATAACAATTGCGCAAATGCTCCACAGAATCGAACTCATGAGTAAAGAAATGAAACTTTTGAGAGAGAGAGAGAGAGAGAGAGAGAGAGAGAGAGGGGGGGATAGGATTGGACGTTGCTGATGACGTTGCAGAAGAGAGAGAGAGAGGGACTGGATTGGACGTTGCTGAGGACGTTGCAGAGCCTCAAGCCACTACCACTGTGCGGTCCTAAATTCTGGAAGGAACTTTGATGGAGGGAACTTCTTAATTAATTTGAACTCTCTCATCTCTCTCTTTCTCTCTCCTCCCATGAGAGGAGTATTAGGGTCCGTACTTAAGATCTTTCTTAGATAAATTTTACGATTTTTATCTCTGACTCATAGTCCTCCCTCCACCCACACCCATAATTAACAATATTAATTATGATAAAGGAATGATACTTTAATTTTCTAGTGGGATTATAAACAACCAATTAATAAGCAATTACTTAACAAGAACAAAAACAACAATGATATTCGTCTTACGTATAAAACTTATCCTTAAAACCCGATAACCCAAAAACCAAAAAAAAAATATTTAAGCCACAGACTGGACCGGAAGTAAACAATGGTTTCCCGGTCTAATCACTTCCCATCTCTAATCTTCCGTCCAACTCGAAGTCGGGACTAGGCAACGATAGGATTCAAATTTCTAAGGTGGACCCTCCATGACAATGACCAAGCAATTAGTGTAAGTTCGGATCCACTCTAATGCGCACGGACGCAGGAAAGTAAGTCTCACTCTTTCTTCCAACTTTAGAATTAGATAATCTGAATATGTACACCATTCACCTCATTCTAGATTACCAAAGATGGATGGTGAATGTCGAAAATATGAACCATTACAGAGGACCCTATTCTAACAAACTCTTAGATTGTCTTCGATTATTCTCTACAAATCATCTTCCTTGGTAATGTAAAATTTTAATATGATATATTTGCAATGTCTACAATGTTTTGGGATTCTTTCCCATGGCACAGGAATAATCGAGGAAGACACAAGAGTTTCTTAGACTACGTTTTCCGGAAGGAAAAATAAAAGTTCAAACGAAATAGCATGAAGACAATTTGCAAAAGACCTTGGTTTTAGAGAGAAACCGAAGAAGACAGCAACGTCGTCCTCTTTCGTCTACTCTCTCTTCCTAGCCGTCATCCTCCATCATCACTGGAAAGAGAGAGAGAGGGAACATGAGGGAAGCATGAATTCCGTGGTGGTGGGAAATTGACCAAAACCCACCACTTCATCTCCCCTCCTTGTCACGCCCTTTTCACAAAGATAGCGTTTTATCTCTCGTCCCTCAAAAGTCCAATGACCATCATTCACTTGTTCTTAGAGGTATCTTCATTATATTTTATTTTATTATGACTGTTAAAAAAAAAAAACTCAATTGAATTTCACATCATTA